>VNJS01011403.1:0-254688 GCA_008042575.1 Drosophila watanabei | reverse complement strand
ATTGCAAATCACAATCGCTAGAGATGATACCACGTTGATAGCAGTATCGATACAACCGAAGACGATACATCGATGCACAATATATCACGGGCTTGATTTCTGTTATTCAAAATTCAGCGATGTTTTACCAATATATCGTATTGACGATGTTTTTAATAAAAATTTAATATTTTAAATATAGATTAAAATACAGAATAAAATGTATATTATTTAAAAATATAAGTATTCAGGTTTTAACAGAACTTAAAAAATAAATTAATTCATGTGATCGATTTTAAATAATAGCGATCTTAAATACTACTTACTACTTTACTTTTACTGCTTTTTTAGTCTTATAGATATCAACATTAGTTTATTAATTTAAGCTGGCTCTGACTCTTAAGACGTTGCAGTTTTATTTAAATATTATTTTTCTTTAAAAATGATTGCACCAAAACATCGATAGATAGATAGATATGAATCGATATTTTTGAAAATTATAAAAACATCGATATCTCGTTGCTTGCATCGATATTTAGTGCACCTCTACCTTACTAATGGTCACACCGTCGAACAGCTGTTCAGTTGTGTACGCGGAAGAAACCGAATTGGCTCCACCGAAAAATAGTTTATAATTCCGGACGCCAGGATCCCACGCAGCAGACACTTACCGCGCGGCCAGCCAGCCAGTTGCACCGATCCGTTCCCAGTGCTAATCGCGGAGTCAGTCAATAAACCGATACAACAACAACAGCAAGACGAGTGTGCGCGGAAGAGCAGCAGCAATAACAATAGTCAGTGTTTTTCGCACTTAACAATTTGTTAGTTAAACACACCGTAGAAAAGAAACCGAAACCGATACCGAAACCGAGACTGAAATCCGCGAAAGTGCCGCGACTAGAGTGGGATTATATAAATGAATAAATCGCGAACCCAATAATGTGGATTTGTCTGCGGAGAGCGGAGCACACGAGAAGAACTAGCACGCACAGTGGCACGCACTGGACTTTGTGAATAGAAAAAACCAGTTGGTATTGCCCGCGACCTCTCCAACTGGAAGAAAGGAAACCCAACTCCGTGCGCCGCCTGATTAGCATTTCGTTTGTGGACTAAGGCGCGTGTCATTCCCACACACACACACCCGATCCCTCGCAGAAAAGCAAGGTTAGTTCTTGTCTTCACACTTTCCATTAGCATATGCCACGATATCGGTTGCTGGTCTCCCTCATCGCCTCCACTTCCGGCCAGCATCCCTCGCTTCTTTTTTTTTCCAAGAATCGCAGTGATCGTGATCGATTGCATGGCTTTCACTATTTGGTTAGTGGCCAGTTATGCAATTGGGCTCCCCGAATCTTATCAGTGAGTGTCTGGGCACAACGGCGGCGTCTATTAAAAGTTCTTGGCCTGTGCAGTGGGGACAGCCAAAAGCATATGTTGGACAACTTTCTCTTCGCCCCTTGTTTTTTCACTTGAAAATTGGGAGTTTTGTGTAACAGAAAGAAATCTATTTGAGAATTGAGTTTGCTCAAGAAATATTTTTTAATTTTGCTTTAATACTGTTTTATTAAACTCTAAAGAACTTGAATAATAATCAAAAGTAGAGAGCTGGAGTTTAACTTAAGAAAATATAAATATTTTTAAAGCTTTTTACCAGTTTTTAAACTCAATACAAGTTTTTTACATATCGCGAGGAATATCAAATTTGTTTTTAATCTTTTTTACTATTTTTCAAACTCAAAACTAGTTTTTTACTCATCGCTAGAGGGAATAACAGATTGTTTTTTAAATCTTACTTCCAATGAACTTCCAATGAAATAGATTTCGGTACTACAAACACTTCAGAATAATCGTAACTCTACGACACATTTTCTTTTTCCTAAAAAAGAAAATCCACTTGAGACCATCGGGAGTTTTCGGGAACATCCTGTTGCGCCGTCAGCGATTTTGGTTCATTTCCTGACGCGACTCGGTTGGAAAGAAAGTACCACTACTTTCTCAATGCCAGTTGATTTCCTTGGCCTGTTCCCCAGTTTACCAAAAACTGAAAATGAAGCAGAGGCGACATATGGTAGCGACAGCCGATGCCCAATATATATAAAGCAGGCTGAAACTGAGGCTGAAACGTATTACGGTTATGTGAAGAGCGGCAATTCGAAAAATCCAAAAACACATTCCGTCAGATGACGACTTCATCTTCAGCTCCGCCTTCGTCGCCATCTGTATCTCCATCCGACAGACGGAGCATCTGGCTATTAAAAGCAAAAGTGAAAAATGCCACACAGTCCCAGCCGCTGCCGCTGCCACTGCTGCTGCTGCAACAACGAAAGAAAAAAGCATAAACCGTAAAACAAGTGCAGCAGCTTTGTCAAGTGCATTGTCGCTTCCTACTTTTTTTTGTGTTGTTTTTTATTGCATTTCGTTGTTGTTTTTGTTTTCCACTGTTATGTGGCGAGTCGGAGTAGGAATATTATTCAATTACAACAAGCCAATCCAGTCTTGGGTTGCGAAAGAGTTTATTTCTTGTATATTCATATACGATTTTTGTGCCAAGCCAAAGTCGCGCCAGCAATATCAAGCTCTGCATCGATACAGCTGCGGGTGAATTAATAGCAACGAAAATTCAAGTAGTAAATTACTAAAAACTATAACTCAAGTTCAACTGACTTGGTTTATAGCTTTTAAGAACATTTTACGAGACAATGTGATTGGATTTTTGTGTTTTATTTAATTTATTTTAAATGTTTTAAAGGGTCTTTAAATAAGTTTAAGTTTAGTTGTCTCGTTTTTATAAACAAACATAAATCGAGGATTGAATATATGTAAAAAATGACGGAGATTATTATAGAAAGGTTTTATTTTTATATAATTTGAATTGCTTTTTAATACCTGTTCTCTTTACTATTTTTATCATTTTTTAATACCAGAATTTATGACATAGTTATACAGTTTACATTGCATAATTAACCTGCTTATGAGTGCTATTTTTGTGACCTCCACTATAACTTCATTGATACGAATTTCGAGTTCGAATTCCATTGGCGGGGCGATTTCATAACTTTTGCTCTCACCGCTGCTGCTGCGCGCCTTGCTTTGGGTTTGCCCAACTTTGATTTTGGTTTTTTAAACAAATTTTTTTTCATTTAACGCTGCGGCCTGGCATTTCTCTCTCTCTCTCTCTCTCTCTCGGTTTCTCGTTTTATTTTTTTTATGTGTACCAATGTAGTTTGGACAGCAACAATAGGCAGCCACCGGCGAACCGAAAAAAAGTGGTTTCAATGCTGGCAACTTTCTCCGACACCTGCAAAGGCAACGCAACGCGACGCGACGCAAAAGCGATCTGAGCGCGCGACTCAAGCCGCACGCATGCGCAGCGGACTCTCCAGCTTATTTCTGCCCCTTTATCTGGCCCCCCCTTCCATCTCCCCATCTCCCCTTCTCCCCTTCTCCCCTTGGCAACAGAAATTGGTCATGTGCCGCTCCGTACGTGTGTCTCTGTCCGTGTCCATGTCCAAGTCCGCTGCTCCGTCAAAGATTGCGCGATTATCAAAAAAAAAAACGCTGGCAAAAGTCGCATGCAAAACGCGTGCGCGATTTTCAGGCTGCAATTTCATCATCAACACAACAGCGAGCATAATTATTGTTATTTCTGGCAAATTGCGCTGTCAAATAGCAAAGCGATGAGTCAACATGGTTTAGCCAGCATTAGGCATTTTACCACACAGAGAAATATATGTATTTATAAAGATCAAGTGTAAACCAAGTTATACCACTAAATAAGCTGAAAGTTGCAAGTTAATCTGGAGAGTTGTTAGTGATTCAACTTTAAAAATCTTCTTTGACAAAATAATCTATCTAATATATTTGTTTGGTTTAGTCAGAAAAAATAAGATTTTGTGGGCTTAAAATTTGTGAAATTTCTATATAATGTTATATATATTTCTCGCTCAAACATGAAGGTCATCAAGATCGCCTTAAAACAGTAGACTTTCGTGGAAATTTTTAGGTTTGGTATACGAATTTCTTAAGATAAGTTCCTGTGGTAAATACTTAAATATTTCCCAAGTTAGATATTAACACTTCTTATTAATAAAGCTTTATGTTTGTAAAATCTTTCTTTGTTTATCAACATTTTTCCTAGGTTCTTTAAGTTTTGAAATAATAAATAGCATTTTGAAATTATAAATAACATTTTATTATTTATTATTTTTTACAGTTTTAAATGATTTTTAAGCAACTAGTACAAACCTTTTTCTTTTTTGTAAGTTAAGTTTAGCTTAAACTCTGGTAAAATGCTATTTTTTAAAGTTGAAATGATTTTTTAACATATTTTTTAATCATTTTCCTTTAAAGTTTAAATGGTTTCAAAAAGAAATTCAGAATAATATACATTTTCAAAGACTGCAATCATTTTAAAAATAAACAAAATAAATATATTATTATACACTTTTAAATAGTCACCATTATCTATACCTAAAATTGATAAGCACATTTTTCTGAGTGTGAACACACACACACCCCCCCCCCCCCCCCCCCCCCCCTGTGATTTCCCGGATTGAGAGCATGACTTTGGAATTTTTTTGTTCCTCATTTTTTTCGATCACCTTCAAGCGCGCTGTTGCAAAGCCATCACATTGCATTGATGGCAACACATTTCCGCCGCTTTAGGCCAACTTCCAGCGAAGGCCAGATGCGAACCCTTTGTTGGCCGTAAAAAAAAAAACGGGGCGCTATAAAATCGATGTTCAATCGCATCGAATTAGTTCGGGGCTCGGGCAGCAGCGTCGCTGCAAACTCACTTTGTAATGCAAATAGGCCCGACTCGAGCAGCAGCGTTAAATGCAAACATAGTCGTCGTCGTCGTCGCCTGCAAATACAAACAAAGCAACCAACTAGCCAGCATCATAACCAAAAGAGAGAGAGAGAGCACACACTTCTGGCATAAACATATCAAAGTTTATGTTTATTGGGCCCGCATTAGAGCCCGGCAAAGGCAAACAGGCCAAAGAAGTTGCAGCAACCCATTGAGCCAAAGAAAACTGTGGCAGACGTGTGTGGGTTTTGCATAACCAACTAATTAAATCCACAAAGACACAAGGTTTTCATTAAGAACTAAGTTCATTAACTTTTGAATAAAAATATAGAGATAATTTTTGTTTTAATATAAATATATTTAATACATGACTATGGTATAACTTGTACTGCTGTGTTGTAAATAACAATATATTTATCTAAATTTTTATGAATTTCCGACAGGCAAAGATAGCTCCTTGTAGGTTCTAGTTTTTGGTTTAGTTTCAGGTCTAGAAAGCTTAAACCTGTCTTAAAGAAGGCACCCCTTGCAACCACATCTTAAAGGAAGTAATCCGTTTGGGGCATCTTCGAGGGCAAGCCACGACTCTCCCTCGGAGCCGCCTCGAAGATGACAAAGTTACGATGCAGATGCTCATTCAGTTCCAAGATGGCAGCCGTGTTCCCACAGCGATAGCAATAATTTGGCGCTGACCAAACCGTCAAGACAGATTGATTGAAATGCCATTTAAAACCCTCCATAACCAGCTGGTGTGCACGGCATATAATATCCAATTGATTGTCACGATTAAACTGGGCCACAACGTCGGAACCAAACAGATAACCGGCACCGCGCGGGGATACACCCCAGCCTGTCTGATCCTCCGGATCGCTCCACAGCAGATCGCACATGGGCCCATCGTGGGGCACCTCCTGCTTGCGATCGATGGAGCGAATCTGGTCCAGGCACTGGATAGAAGGTGACAGACCGCCGTGCACGCAGAATATCTTGCCATCGATGATGGCCGCCAGACTGAGATAGTCAAAGATCTCCATGCAGTAGCGCCACACGGAAGGAGAGCCGTACTTTTGCAGGCATTCGTCATAGAATCCGTACACCTGCGTAATCGTCCGTGACTCATGATTGCCACGGATCAAGGTAATGCGATCCGGATAGCGAACTTTAAGAGCCAACAGCAGCAGAAATGTCTCCACACTGTAGTAGCCGCGATCCACAAAGTCACCCATGAACAGGTAGTTCGTCTCGGGCACATCGCCGCCCACCTTGAACAGTTCCTTCAGATCGTAGAACTGACCGTGAATGTCACCGCAAACGGTCACCGGGGAGTCCACCCTTTGCACATTGCCCTCCTCCACCAGGATCTCACGTGCCTTGATGCACAGAGCCCTCACCTCGGTCTCCTTGATGATCTCACAGCGCTTCAACTGCTCAATGTGGCGATCCAGGTCACTGAAGTCGGACATCTTAAGGGGGCAAAGGTCTCGAGTCGAGAAAGGATATAGGGAAATGCTGAAGGAGATGGATATGAAGACAGACGTTGGGTCAGGTCACTGGATTAAAGGTTAGGCAGGACTGTTTCGGTTTATCTTTGTTGGAAAATAATTAAATTGACATTCATTTTTTGTGACAAAAGTCCTGTCAATGGAGTAGAGTTGGAAAGGCATTATTGTTGCTATCGGTACTATCGATGTTTTTTTTGTTAATTTCTAAAATATTGTCATCTCAAATTGCAAAGTATCAGGAGCTTATGGAATTGGTATAGAAAAATGGCTTAAAATGACATAAATTTACTATTTTTAAATTAAGAAAAGGTCATCTAAATAGGAATACAAAAAACGAGGGTTTGGAATACAAAGATATATGTTTTTTAACTAAATTAAAGCCTAAACCTTAGAGATATTTCCTCAAAACTAAGACGACTTAATTTAACAGAGGCCAATCTTAATAAGATCTCTTTTTCGCCTCAGACCAACTTAAAATGAGCATAAACACTCCCCAGATATATGGTTATTATAATCGGTTAATGAAGGCAAAGCGGAAACCTGACTTTTGCGTAACTTTCAACTTTTATGGTTTTTCTTTTATTTTTCTTTTTAACTTTTTTATTTGGTGTTGTTGTAAAATGAGGTCGCCAAAGAAAAAGAAGAAAAACCTGTCACCATTTTCATGTTCAGGGTTCAGGAGTGCCAACAAGTAAACCGTTGCAAGTTGCAACTGCAACTGCGGCAACTCTGCTTCTCGATTTCCGATTTTCGGCATTCGACAACTGCCATATAACGTTGGTTTTTTATCTTTATTTTTATTATTTTTTTTTTTTTTCGGTTGTCCCCTGCAACTCGTTCAACCAGGCACGTAAAACTCGACGGACCAAATGATTGGCACTCCGAAATCGTAGTTGGCCGCCTTGAATGCTGATGACTCGTAATGGCAACGGTTACCAGACGACGCAATATTCCACAGGCCAGGCCAGTTCAGGCCGGGCCAATACTGATACCAAGAGATCCCCAATTCAAAGCGTAACGAACGAAAAAATGCGTTTTGAGACTGTGCCTGCATATATTGGTTTATGGCATAATCAAGTTACCAACCGGCCAAGTTCGGGGCGGATGCAATTGCTTTGCCCGCTGCCAAGTTGTCTATGTCACAAGCTGTTTGCCTTTTGCTAAATGCACTTGGAGAAATGGGGGGAGTACTAGCCTACTGGCACAGTTTAGGTAGTAAAATAATAGATAGCATTTTTATTGAAAATTTTATTTATGTTTTAAAAGTTTTGTGAGGAAAACTTTTCAATGAAATTATTTAAGAAGAGAAAAGATATTGTCATAAGACAAGCTACAGACTGTGCTTTTTGATCTCAGAAAATGTTGCGGGGTTTTATAGCAAAACTTTGAGCCAAATTTTTACTTGGGAATTATAATGCAATTATGGTGAGGTACTTGGGAATACTAGTGAAATTTTGGTAAGCTTAAGACTTTCTTCTGCCCTACAGTTCTAATTCTAATTTCATTTCTATTAAGATTATCTTTAAAGATACCTTAAAACTTAAACCTAACTTGGTTTTGTTTTTAATATCATAACAATACCAAGACTAAACTCTATTCAATGGTGTAAAATATATATATATTATATCACGCTTTTCATATATTATTTTATACTAAAATATTCTTTGCTCTATAGGTTTAGTTTCAACATGTTTTGTACTTACAATATTTCTTGAGATTTTATAAAACTTTAACGTAACTTGGTTTTGTTTTCAAGATCATAACAATACCAAGACTAAACTCCATTCTCTGCTGTAAAATCTATATATTCTATCAAGCTTTTCATATATTATTTTATACTAAAATATTCTTTGCTCTTTAGTATTAATTTGAACTTCTTTAGTATTTACAATATCTCTAGAGATTCCTTAAAACTTAAACCTACATACCTTGGTTTTGTTTTTAAGATCATAACAATACCAAGACTGAACTCTATTATATTGTGTAAATTCTTTTTATTCATTAAGCTTTTCATATATTATTTTATACAAAAATATTACTTGCGCTATAGTTCTAGTTTGAACTTCTTTTGTATTACCAATATCTCTAGAAATTTTATAAAACTTAAACCTTACTTGGTTGTGTTTTTAAGATCATAATGACTGAACATTATCGTGTTATATAAAATCTATTTATTCTATCAAGCTTCTCATATATTTTTTCATAATAATAAAATTTCACTTATTTTTTAAATTTAAAAAACCCCCACAAGTTGTTTTCTGTGTACAGCTTGTTGCTGGCTCATGTTGCTGTTGCTTGTGTCGTGATTTTTATTGCCGCCACCCATGGCTAGGCCTGTTGTTTATTTACGCCGGTCAAACAAACAAACTTTAGACAACGTCGTTGCCGTTGCCGTTGCAAGCGGTACAAATATTTGAGCAATGCAGAAAGGCTGCCACTCCGGGGGGGAGATCCACCTCTCTCTAGGTCTTCCCGCCAATAAAACGCCCATAATTACATTTACCGAAGCGACTTATTCTATGCGCGTCTCTTGTTTGTCCAACTCTCGGCCTGCGGGCTGTGGCACAACCACAAATCCAACAACCACAACGTTGACGATGATGTCTGGCAAATATTGCACAAAAAACACGAATGAGCTGTGTTTAAACTACACTTGCTGCTGGCTGGGTTCTGTGTCGGTGGGAAGACATTTGATTTGGATGACCCTCGCACCAAGTATATAATCAAACTTCAAAGTCAGGCAATATATATTGGCGAGGTCTTAGTCAGCGCGCAGGCAGAAAAATATTTATGCGATTTATAACATTCTTTTTGTGCTGCGATTTAATTAATTCTGGTGCTGGGATTGGGGGGCAAGGATCGATCCATCGACAACGGATATACCGCAGATAAGGTTGTAAAAACAAACATGTTTGCCAGAGTCTCCATATGCCGCCTGTTTTTCTGCCGGCTGGATGTGAGTGGGAATGCTATTAATCAGAATATAAATGGTTTATCGCAAAGAGGACGGTGCTTTGGGGAATTAATGATGTATGCTTAGGAAATAGCAAAACAGGAATTTGATTAGTATTTGTTTTATCCTAAACTAAACGGGAGACTAAGTGGTAATTAAATATGAGACTTAAGGATTTTTGGTAGGTTTTCTTTTAAGAAAAATATGAAATTTTGTTTTATATATAGAGTATTTTGAGAGAGCGGTCTAAATATTTGGAAATATATATTATAATCCTGTGTTTCTTTCAAAATCTAAGATCAAAAGTCATTTAAAAATGCTACAACTTTATGTCTTTAAAAATATATTGATCCTATTCTCATACTTTATGTATTTTTAATAAACCTTAAGCCATAAACTTTGAAATATTGAGGATTTTTATTACTATTTGCTTTTTTCCGAACTAATCGGAGACTTACTGGTAATTAAATAAGATTTTTTAGGAAATTCGGCAGATTTTCTGTTAGGAAAGTTATAAATTTTGTGTATTTTTAGGAAGCAGTAAAAATATTACAAAATATATATTATATGCTAGTATTTCTTTCGACTTTTAAGATAAAAAATCATTTAAAATCAGTGCAAACTTATTTCTTTGAAGATATATTGATCCTATTTTCATACCTAATGTCTTCTTAATAATCCTTTTCCCATAAACTTTGAAATATTGAGGTTCTCTATAAAAGATGTGATTTATGTATCCCGCAATTATTGTATATTTCACACGCTTTCCTTAGCAAAGTACTTGATGCATCCGAAAGCTATCTATATCTCATCACAACTGTGTCAGTTCGGTGGAAATGATCTCAATTTGTGGCCATGAATCATACTCATTAGGAAAATTTATTATTTTAAATTGCAAAGTGAACTTTTGCAAAAAATCCCCAAATAATTTAAAAGATTTCATCATTGTTAAATTTGAGAAAAATAAATCAAATTTGCGTTAATCAAAGACTGATAAGAAAGTGCTCACATTAAGATGAATACTGAGCCCGCATGGCCGCTGCACACACACACTCAAGGACTCTGAACACACACTCGAATCAATTTCGGTTTAAGCCAGGATATGAGGGTGTCCTGGCCGAGGGGGAGGAAACGAGTGGGAGGACACGCGCCGAGCCGCCTTCTTCCTCCGTATCTGAGCATGTAATCCATGAAGCCGTGTAATATGACTGTGATTGGAAATTGAAATTGCATCCGGCAAACATCAGAGAACCGGCGGAGCGTCGATAAAAATGCCAGAGCTCTTTTTCCCTTTCCCTACCCCTCTTTCCCTTTTTCCCCTTGTAACCCATCCTTTGAATTAAAATTCAAATTTGCAACAAGCTGCCAGAAAAGCGGAGGCAGCCAACCAAGTTGGCCACTTTACGAGCGCTTATGCTGCAGATGACGGGGCGCTATGATGATGATGATGATAATTCCCCATGCCCCATGATGATGATGATGTGCATCCTCCTCGCTTAGCATAATGATGTGGGTGCCGCTGTGATTAGAATTGCCGTGTTTTTAACTCATTTGACTGATGTTGGTTTTGGTTTAAGTTTTCGTTTTGGCCAAATGGCAAACCGAGCATGAAGGCAGCTTTACTTAGCGTGATTGCGAATCGTCGTCGTCGTCATCGTCTCTGACAAAAAAATTTGAAACTGGGGATGATGCGCCCGCCGCCGTATTAACAAATAAAACAACAAACCTTGGCGCATTTCAATTATGGTTTATTTAATAATAGCTTTGGATTGCTTAATTTGTTAACAAAGGTTTTCGAATCGCAGCCATGTTAATGGGCGGCGGGCTTCGCCAATTAGCTGAAAATGCTTAATACTGTTTATTAATATATGCAACCGATTTAACGTAATGTAAAAGATGTTCAGCTCCATGCACGTGCCCCAAAAACTGATTTTACTTCACAGATGAGATACCTCGCGGCGAGACGAAGGCAAAAATTTGCATATAAAGTATTGAATATGAAATAGATTTCCGATTCAGTTCCCAGAAGTGAATACCAATACCAGTCCAGGGCTGGGAAACTACTCAACAATTTGAACCTAAGGACGAGTGCTTAAAGGCTATTTGTTTTAACAATTAAATGGTTGAATGGTTTTAAATACAATGGGAAGTATAGAACAGAATTAGCAGACTGCATATTTCCCAGCTTAAGGAAGTTTCCTTGGCTTTGAGGAAGGTTTTCTTGTGTCCTTTAAAGAGCTTTAATTAATTTTGTACATGTTATGGCCTTTAAGAACTTGTTTTACAGCGTTTCCTATAACAGTGGGGTGGAAAATATAATTACAGCTATTAAACAAGAGTTTTATAATTTGTAACTGAACTTGAGGTAATTTTTACGGAATTTTCTAACAGAATATTTTGGTGAAGATATTAAAATCTATAGTACAAGTTACTTGAAGTTATATACAAATATTTATAGATGGAATTCTATAGGGAATTGCCAAGAAATTCATTAGGAAATGTGATTTTTATTTCCAATTTCATTTTAAAATAATTGAAATAGAAAATTAGAAATCATTTTTCTCCAACAAATTCTATTAACTATTTTTAATAGAAATTTCTAATCTTTAAGACAATCACTAAGCCCTCGTTTTCCTGTCTTTATCTTTTTTGAGTAAACCAATGACGGCTATAAAGTCCCAAATAAAAAAACTTTCTATTTCATTGCGAATGGTTCCGGTTTTTTTTTTTCTGTTGAGACCATTTTTTCGGCTTTGATTGCTCTTCGGATGGTTAACGGCGTTGTGGTCAACGCGAATCGATGGACAAACAGCCAACTGGGTCAATGTCATGAGAGCTGAGCTGGAGGTGGCCAAGTGGATGGTCTGCGATGATGCTATCGCCATGCTGGAGCACCTGATTACCATAAGCTATTGACACATGTCAGTCCCAGCAACGTTGGAGAAATGCTTAAAGGGAAGGCTCTTAAGACCTTAACGTTGTCTCCCCACTTTTGATTTTACTTTTAATTTGAAATCCTGCCGCTTTTAAAAGTTTTTTCTTGTACAAACTTTTTGCTACAGAAAAAAAAATGAAGCCGGAAAAACGTTTGATGTGTCTTTTACTTTGTTTGACTTTATCGTTTTTTCTTCTCTTTTTTTTTTTGCTCTGAAAAAACACAACTGTTTTTTGGTCTTCGTTACGTTTTTTTTTTTTTGTTGATTTCCTCGCTTGCATACAAATTAGCAGCATTCGCATTTTTGGTAGAAAGTAAAACTGTTTTTTTCTTCTTCTCATCACCGCTGCCGTTTTTATTAATTTATTTATTTGTGCCTCAGACGACAACTTTTACTTTTTGTTTGGCAACTTGTAAGGCTGCAAAGCCAAAGAAAAAGAGCTCTAAAAATTGTCTCAGATTTATTTCTTTTCACTTTTTTCGTTTGTCCAAAATGGAAAATGTGCTGTTAACGTCTTATCGGGCTTAAATCGGCTTTTGGCAAGTGTGTCTGTAATGGCCAGCAACTTGATTTGGCTTTTAGTGTACATATCTCGGGGCGTGAAGTGGCAATAAATTCTTATCAGGAAAACGCAGCTAAAATATGGAAAACTAATATCAAAGTGCGATCTATATTGGGTTTAGTATTTGCTATCTAAAATATTATGATATTCGATGTGTTCTCTTATTGGCTTTGACCTTGTTTCCTATCTAATCGGGTTACTTTCCCAAACACTACCCATCAATCCCATTTAACCCTATTTTTTTTGGTGTGTTGTTTGCGTTCTAGATCTATATTTATTTTCATTTTGTTATCAATCTTACACCATCAAACGGCAAATGAGCTGCCCCCAATCCCACGCCACATGTAATTACCTCAGGAAACCCAAATCGCACAGTCTGCCGGCTGAGTCACAATCTTGGCTAGCTTCCATTAGCACTGCAATCAAGTTTTAATCGAAAAAAAAGAAGTAGAACAAGTGGCCACATGACTCATGGTACTTCTTCTGCCAAAGATTTGTGGAGAAATGCGGAGGAAAACAAGTTGCAAGAATCAAGATTTGCAGACTCGGCGGCTGGCAGATACAAGATAGATCCATCCGGTTGGAGAAGAAGTTGGGGATTTCAACTCTTGTAACTTGTTTCCTTTTACTATAATTCTAGGTTTCAAGTTAGATCTTTAAACAAAGTCTATAAGTTACTTAATGTTTTAATTATATCATTCTTTCTTGGCAAGTTTAAAAAGTTATATAAATAATTGCGTCACTGGAAAATTTAACCATATGAGAGTGTTTGTTATCATACCAAGAATACACAAACGTTTAACCTTAGTTAGTATAAATAAAGCACTTTAATGTTTACTCTAGTATAAAGCTAAAGTAAAGTAACATCTTTTTTAAGAAAATTTCTCCTCACATAAAACCTAATAAACTCACTGCTAATATTTATTTTATTTCTGATTCTTCTACAAAATATAATTATAAGAAACATTTTACCTTAAAAAAAAAGAGGCTCTTAAGTAAAGGCAAATAACTTAATCCATAAAATGTCGTCGAAGCTCCTCAATATTAATTGGATAAATTAATGCAGGCTCACGTTGAGGCTGTCCTGGGGAAATGGAGCCTGCCTTCCTGTCAATATATTAATATGTATGTATTTTTTGCCAGCTATGTATGCTATATATATTTTCGTATAAATCATTTGCTCCCTGAGCTTCACCTGAATTTATTTTGTGTACACAAGCTGTGCAGATTTTTCGGGAGCTGATTTTAATTGCCCGATTGCTTAAACACAAATAATAAACAAGGCGTTAAAATTTATGGCTTTAGGTCCCAGCACTTGCCGAAATCACACATCAACAAATCCCACTGACGTACTGCCAAGGAAATTACTATAAATATTTTTGGAAATTTTCAAATCCAAAGTCCAAACTTCAAGTCACAACGAGAACTGGCCGCAGAAGGTATCGAATCAATAACAAACAATCATAAATCAGATGTGTTAATTGCAATAATTTGCATGGGGGAGCAGCGTTTTTCGAATAAAATTTGGGCAATGAAAATATTGCTGGAATTCCCAGACCGGAGCCTTCACCTTGTATTATTAGAAAATAATATTACATTTACAAGGTCTGGAGTTTATTTTAAGAATTTATTCGTATTCTTAATCTGAAGAGAGATTTTTTTAATATAATTAACTCGATCATGGCTTTATTGTGCTTGATCTCTTAGCATCGTTTCGCTAAATTTGTGTGCTAATTTGCCAAAAAAAACAATGCAGAATTATATGGAAAATTTCCAACGGCCATAAATAAACACTTTGAGGATTCCAGGAAAACCCATACGCAGAGCTTCCCTTCACCCACTCCCCCTAAGAAGCCAGACGAAGACGGATGATGACGCATTGAGATCTTCCCCTTTTTCCTGGTTTCTCGGTAGCCGCCTGACAATTGGATGGACGCACCCATTGGGCATATTAATTGGTAATGGAATTGTGTCTGGAGTGCCTCTTCCCAGTCCTCAATTTGGGAAATGCAAATGCTGCACGCGTGCAGCTCGATATTTTCGCAGAATTCCTCATTAAACCAATAACAATTGCAATTGGGGTTTGTCCCAAGTTCCCGTGGGGTCTCTGTAGAAAGTCTCTTTGGGAAACATAAAGCCTGTGGCCATGCTAATTATAAATAATTACGTGAATTTGTCATTTTCAACTTCTTTTATTGCTTGACAAGTCGGAGGATTTTTTAGCTTGTTTAGGTGACTTTTGCTAAATTTTTTAACTATAGTAAAAGTTATAGAGAATAGGTTAGATTATATCATGTAATAACAATTTCATGGCTCTTAGAATACATTTTTTCGGTCTAGAAAAATAACTTGAACACGTGGAGCTAATGTGAAAATTACAAATTCGATTGGAGCTAAAAAATTGTTTTAAAATTGTATTTAATCACGAAATACCTCACCCAATTACAGTTCGTATTTAAACAATTACACCAATTAATTATTTAAAATGCAGATCTTTAAAGTGTTTTAAAGAATGTTAAGAGTTAAGAGTTTTTTAACGCTCTGATGTAACAAGCTTATGTGACACAATAAAGATCATGACCAAGAAATGCCAATTTTATTCATTTTCATGGCTATTAGAACTAGTTTTTTTTTATAAAGAAACAATAAACTAACCACCTGATACTTATATAAACTTTCCTTATTCAATCCACTTTCTGGTAGAAAGGTTTACAATTTAAACTTTAAGTCATTACATAATAATTTTATGCATTACAAGTCACATTTACATTACAAAAAGTGAAAATGTCGTCTGGAAACTGTTTATAAATTAAAGCCTAAATATAACCATTATTTATAGTATCATTTTAGACATTAAATAAGTAAAACTTTCAGTATATACTTAATAAATATTACTTATAATTATTATAGAATTATAGAATTATTATAGAGTTTATTCATCTAAAATTAACATTCCTCTTGCTAAGATTCCTCACTAAAACCAAACCCAAATCAAGCTCTAATTTCAAAACATTTCAACTAAAAGCCTCACAATTACTTTTAAGTGCAAATAGTTTTATTTTTGCATGAGATTAAAAAAGTTTATAATGTTTTTTAAGGGGTCCGCTGCACAAAGGTCGCCTCAGTTTTGTTGCTTTCATTTTAGGTATTTCGTTTGCAGTTATTTACTTTTGGGTTTCTTGCCGGCTGTTGTCTGTTGAATTGCCTGTCTCTTAGAGCTGGGAAAAAATCGATTCTCAGTGAATCGATTTTTTTCGATTTTTTGGAAAAGAAAATCGATTAAATCGATTAAATCGAAAACAAAACTTTTTTATATTTTTCTTGAATTAAATTCAGAATAAAACCAAAACATAAATTTAGTTACATAATCGTTCATAAAACAATAAACCAAAAATATTTTCAGAATAAATTAAATACATTTTTCTGGCAATTACCAAATTTTTTATATTATTAAATTTTTATATTTCTTATTTTATGAAGCTTTATTTTATATAAAATTATTTACAACCTATATATTAAATAAAGTAACTTATTTTAAATAAAAATATTTAAAATAAAAGTTCAAAAAATAAAAAAAAATAAAAAACATATTCATTATATAAAAAACAAAAAAATCAAAATCAATTAATCTCTGGTTATTGCCAGAAAAATTAAATTAAATTGAATGAGATCAAGTGAGTGAGATCACAAAAAAACAAAAGAATCCTAAAAAATCTAAAACTTGATTTTTATAAATAATCATTAAAACTTACAAATTTTAATTCATTAATGTTCACGGTCCTCTTCTTCTTCATAGGACTGAATTTTATCTTGAAAATGGACTCGTCGATTAATCGATTCTTTCTAAACCAAATCGATGCATCGACCAAAATAGGAGGAATCGATTTAATCGATGTTGACATCGATTTTTTCCCAGCTCTACTGTCTCTAAGTTGGGTCACCCGCCGCCGCCTTCCGTTCGGGGCTTCTTCCCGCATACACACACGTATTTATTTTAGTAGTTATTTCCCTTCTGAAATCTCAGCCGCCTCTCCAAACCCCACAACCCTCCCTCCCTGGCCGGACCGTGTTTGTATGGACATAAGGTTGAGGTCGGCCGCAACATCCGTTCGGCGAGTGCTTTCAAATGTAAACGAAAAGTATGCAAAACAATGCAGCCGCACAGATACGGATACAGAGCTATATAGCTACAGATACATTTACAGATACTTGCCAAATGGTAAGCCCCCCTTTTGACCCCCGGGGGCCACGTCCTTGCCCCGCGGACAGCCTCTATTTTCTCCAGATCTGTAGTATACCTTTTCCCGCTGCTCTTTTGGACTAAATTTAAACATTTCGCCATTCAACGAATTTTAGCGGCGCCCTCGTTATACTTCTCTGTTGTAAAACAGAAGCCCAAAATAAACATTTGAATGAAAATGAAAAATTTGTCTAATTTTTTTTTCATTGTTGTTGTTGTTCATTTGGCAATTCCCGAGTTACATTTACGTCACACTACCGGGAATAGCTCGGAAAGATCAGAGAGGAGATTCCAGCAACTTCTCCTCCTTGTTTTTCACACCCATTTTGATGGACTTTTGAGAGCAAACAACCGCAACAGAAACTGGATGAATTCTGGATGGATGGAGGGAGGGGCGGCCTTTGTTCTATTGCAAATTCAGTTTAAGACTTCGACTCCGCCACCATACTAATCATCAGTTCAATTATATTCAATGAGTTATCCAGGCAGGAAATTGAAGAAAATTGGATCAAGAAAAACAAGGAAATATCGCTCAGATCAGAGGCTGGAGCCAGTGAGGTCAAAGTGTTTAGCAGGAAAAAGATGTGTCATAAGAAAATATTCCAGATATTTGACAATATTTGCTTGTTTGATTTTTTTGTACACAAATAGTAAAGTAAAGTACGTGCTTGTTTACAACTTTTTTCGCTGTAAATGGAGACCCTTTGAGGGGCCACAATTCCAAAGAATTGGCGCTTAGTCGAAATTCCCAGCAAATTTTTGCACAGACCCACAAAATTCATGAGTATAGATGACGATCTCGTGTACTTTACACTTGTACTTACTCGATACTTGTACTTGCACATGATCTTGATCTACTCCCTCTCGAAAGCCCTGGCCTTTGGTCCCCCCTTCTCGGATTTTTGCCATTAAAAGTTCTCACCCAAAAATAACGCCAACAATTGCCGGCCATTCCCAGGCCTTCCATTTTAGCCACAGCCAATGAGTAAAAGAAACATCAACATTACTTTTTTTTGCTTTTTGTTTTGTATATGAAGGAAATTGTTTATGCCTCGCACTTTTTACGATTCCGCTTGGGCGCTTCAGTGGCAGCTCATGCCCATGTTCCACGAGTCCATAAAAATCAATTTGATGATCTTTCAGCTAAATGCAGGTTGCAGTGAATACTCCTGAAAGAGGAAGTGAATGCAACATATAGTAATTTTCGATTTAAAGTATAATTTTTGACTAAGAATGCACCAAGTCAAGGGGTTTCAACTTCAAAAGGAAACCTACCAGCTTTGTAGTAAATATTTTATTAGTTTTTGGTAAAGTTTTAGTTAAAGACAATCCTCTAAAAAGAATACAATATATTTTGAAGATTTAAAACCAAAAAATAAACAAGAAACAAAATAATTTCTTAATTCACTTACAAGTAATAATCCTCATAAGGAATCGAATGCTCCGTATAGTAATTTTCGATTTATTTTATACGTTTTGAGTCTGAACTTTTGACTAAGAATGCACTAAGTCAAGGAGTTGAAACTTCAAAAGCAGAACTGAAGGTATTTTGGGAATAAATTATTAGTTTTTGTGTAAAGATTCAGTTAAAAACAATCCTTGAAAAAGTATAAAATATATCTTAAGGATCTTAACCAAAAATATAAACCAAAACAAAAAAATTTAAACATCAAAAGGTAAACTGTAAGTTTTATAGAAAATATTTCATAAGTTCTTGGAAAAGTTTTAGTAAATCACAATCTTTTAAAAAGAATAATATATGTATGTTCTTTGGTATCATAATATAAATATTTATTTTAAGGAATTAAACCCAAAACATGAACAAGGAACTAAATAATTCTTCAATTCACTAACAAGTAGTTATCCCCATAACAAAAGTAATGCTCCGTATAGTAATTTTTGATTTATATTATACGTTTTCAGTCTAAGAATACACTAAGTCAAGGGTTTTTAACTTCAAAAGAAAAACTTTTCACTTTATAGTTAATAAAGCAATAATTCTTGGTTAACTTTCAAAAAATCGTTATTCTCTAAAAAGAATAATATATATTCTTTCTTATCTTAATATATATATTTTATTATTTTAAGGAATTAAACCCAAGACATAAACAATTCTCCAATTCACTTACAAACAATAATCCCCATAATTCCCCCCTAAAAATTCCCTTCTCTGGAAAATAAACTGCACTTTCCAGTTTCCAGAGCATCCCATAAAGATTTAAAAGGATGCCAGGACTGGGTCTTGAGTGCTACGATGGTTTATGGCCCCAAAGGCTTCGGATTACACAATGTTCCAGGCACTTGGCTCCGCTGCTGATACGGTGAACTCGTAAATCCCCCGAGATCTGGCTTAGCCTCTTGACTGCGCCAAAGTGGCATTTGATTTATTTAGCATATTTATTTGTTTATTTTTTTGCACCTCTTACATTTCCTTTCTTTTTTTACTTTTATTTTACAACAAAAACTGGATAACATTGTTTATGGCTGCCGGCGCGGAGACTGTGCGCCGGCGCAAAGGCGGGACTCTTTGAATATTTATGGCACGTCGTCTAACTGGGGGGCAGGATAGTTTGGATAGTTCAGAGCACTTTTTATGCCGGGCACGTGGTGGGCGGCGAACCAAGCGATCGTCCAGTGAGATTGCTGCCCGATGGCTTAATTAAACCAGACTCGAACTCGAGGCATGCGGAACTGGGAGCTTGGCCCCGGCTTAAGCTATCAATCACGGATTTGCATCTGCGGCAGGAGGAGATGCTTATGTTCGTCTGAGGCTTGCCCGTTGTTCAAGGACGCTCTCTGCCCTGACTGTACAAATCCGCTTAGTGTAATAACGTGTTTCTCCATTTCCTTTTCGGAGGGGTCGTCGTCGTCGTCGTCGTCCTAGTGGCCTGGGGGGGACCTGTGAATGTGTCAACATTTAAATCGATATGTTTCCCCCTGTTGATTTAGTTAACTCTCTGCCTTTTCCCTTTGCCTTTGCCTATATTCTTTCCCTCGCTTATGTAGCGCACAAAAGTTGACTGGCCTGGCCCGCATCCTGGCCCAGAACGTCCTTGGGGCCACACATCAAAGGGAGACTCAAACCTTAAGCTGCGTTTACTAACAGGCTCGTTTCTCTCTGTTCTCTTCTCTCTCCACAGCCAGCCAAGATTGGCGAAATCTGGACGGGAGTCGGACGTGCCGCAACCATGATTGGACGTTTATTTCGCGCCCACGGCGAGTTCTGCGCCTCCCATCCCTGGGAGGTCATCGTGGCCCTGCTCACCATCACCGCCTGCATGCTGACGGTGGACAAGAACAACACACTGGATGCGACTAGCGGTCTGGGCACAGCCACTGCCTCGGCTGCCGCAACGGGAGCGTCGCCAGGAGCACCTATCCCACCACCGGCAGTGGGAGGTTCGGCCACCTCCAGCCGGCATCGGCCTTGTCATGGCTGGAGCCAGTCCTGCGATGGTCTGGAGGCGGAATACAATGCCGCCGATGTCATCCTGATGACCATTGTACGCTGCACGGCGGTGCTCTACTGCTATTACCAGTTCTGCAGCCTCCACCGGATGGGCTCCAAATATGTGCTAGGTGAGTGTGTGTGTGTCGCCCTTGGTCCGTCGTCGTGATGTAATCCCCGCCAGGGGCACGTGTGTTGACCAAAGTGGTTAGAATGCCGGCATTGTTTGCACCCGCCTCCGAACTATTTCGGCGGCTGACGAAAAAAAAACGCAAACCACACACAAGACTGGAATGTTTGGCCAAGATTTTAGAGGTGGGGCAGGGACAGGTAGAGTTACCTGCCTGGCACAGCTCCCTGGCATTTCTCACGTGCTCACTAAACGATTCGACCTCCGTCCACTAATGCCACATATCTCTCGTTCTCTTTCAGGCATTGCCGGCCTCTTCACGGTCTTCTCCAGCTTCATTTTCACGACGGCCATCATCAAGTTCCTGGGCAGCGACATCTCTGACCTAAAGTGAGTATGCCAAGTCAAAAATAATTACGAAACTTGCTAATCAAATTAACTTTCAGGGACGCCCTGTTCTTCCTCCTGCTGGTCATTGACCTGTCCAACTCCGGCCGTCTGGCCCAGCTGGCTCTCTCGGGCAGCAACCAGGCCGAGGTGACGCAGAACATTGCCCGCGGCTTGGAGCTTCTGGGACCGGCCATTTCCCTGGACACCATCGTCGAGGTGCTGCTGGTGGGCGTGGGCACGCTGTCGGGTGTGCAGCGCCTGGAGGTGCTTTGCATGTTTGCCGTGCTTTCGGTGCTGGTCAACTACGTCGTCTTTATGACCTTCTATCCCGCCTGCCTCTCGCTGATCTTTGACCTGTCACGGTCCGGCGTTGACATGTCCGTTGTGCGGGAGAAGGCCAAGGGCTCGCTGCTGCTCAAGTCACTCACCGAGGAGGAGCAAAAGGCCAATCCAGTGCTGCAGCGTGTCAAGCTGATCATGACCACCGGCCTGATGGCCGTGCACATCTACAGCCGGGTGGCCTTCTCCGGCAGCGACTACGACACCGTGGACAAGACGCTGTCGCCGACACTCAGCCTGAATGTGAGCAACAATCGCACGGAGTCGGCCGAAATCACAGACATAATCATTAAGTGAGTATGAAATATGAATCTTTAAGTATATAAATTAAGATAACTTTAAAATATCAGCTTAAAGAGTAGCTTTGTTTCATTATTTATGTTAAGTACTTGAACTTTAACTTATTATTCTTATTTCTTTTTTACAGATGGCTGACAATGAGCGCCGATCATATAGTGATCTCCATTGTTCTCATCGCCTTGGTGGTCAAATTCATTTGCTTTGACAATCGCGATCCGCTGCCAGAGCAGCTACGTCAATCCGGGCCAGTGACCATTGCCGCCAAGGCCTCGCAGACCACACCAATTGAAGAGGAGACGAAGGATGAGCCAAAGAAGCCGGCAGAGATTGCTGCAGCTCCCGCTGTGGTCCGCACGCCGCTCTTCACCATTGAAGAGCAAAGCTCGGCCAATGCCTCCACGCAGACGGAGCTTCTGCCTTTGCGGCAGCGACTTGTCCAGCCCGTCAGGCCGCCAAGGCCCCTGCAGGAATGCCTGGATATCCTGAACTCCACTGAAGATGGAAATGGACCCGCTGCTCTGAGTGATGAGGAGATCGTGGCCATTGTCCATGCCGGAGGCCCTCACTGTCCACTGTACAAGATCGAGTCTGTGCTGGACGATCCCGAGAGGGGAGTGCGAATCCGGCGGCAGATCATTGCTGGACGTGCCAAGATGCCGGCAGGACGTCTGGATGTGTTGCCATATGAGCACTTTGACTACCGCAAGGTGCTCAATGCCTGCTGCGAGAACGTGCTCGGATATGTGCCCATACCCGTGGGCTATGCCGGACCTCTGCTGCTGGACGGAGAGACCTACTATGTACCGATGGCCACCACTGAGGGTGCCCTGGTGGCCTCCACTAATCGTGGTTGCAAGGCTCTCTCGGTTCGCGGCGTTCGCTCCGTGGTGGAGGACGTGGGCATGACCCGAGCACCGTGCGTCCGATTCCCCAGCGTTGCCCGTGCCGCCGAGGCCAAGTCATGGATCGAGAACGAGAAGAACTATGAGGTGGTGAAGAAGGAATTCGATTCCACGTCACGGTTCGGCCGGCTGAAGGACTGCCACATCGCCATGGATGGACCGCAGCTGTACATCCGTTTTGTGGCCATCACCGGCGACGCCATGGGCATGAATATGGTGTCCAAGGGCGCCGAGATGGCGCTGCGTTGCATCAAGCGCCAGTTTCCCGACATGCAGATCATCTCGCTCAGCGGGAACTTTTGCTGCGACAAGAAGCCAGCGGCCATCAACTGGATCAAGGGACGTGGCAAACGGGTAGTCACCGAGTGCACCATCTCGGCGGCCACGCTGCGCTCCGTTCTGAAGACGGATGCCAAGACGCTGGTGGAGTGCAACAAACTGAAAAACATGGGTGGCAGCGCCATGGCCGGCAGCATTGGGGGCAACAATGCTCACGCCGCCAACATGGTAACTGCTGTTTTCCTGGCCACCGGCCAGGATCCCGCCCAGAATGTCACCTCCAGCAACTGCTCCACAGCCATGGAGTGCTGGGTGGAGAACAGCGAAGACCTGTACATGACCTGCACGATGCCCTCGCTGGAGGTAGGCACCGTTGGCGGTGGCACGGGTCTGCCCGGTCAGAGCGCCTGCCTCGAGATGCTGGGAGTGCGCGGGGCACACGCCACAAGGCCGGGAGACAATGCCAAGAAGCTGGCGCAGATCGTCTGTGCCACGGTCATGGCTGGCGAACTGAGCCTCATGGCGGCGCTGGTGAACAGCGATCTAGTCAAGAGTCACATGCGGCACAATCGGTGAGTTGGAGAAAAAACATTTTCAATTATAATTAATAATGAAATTCTTTTAATTTCAGCTCCTCCATTGCCGTGAGCAGCGCCAACAATCCCCTCAACGTGACTGTGTCCAGCTGCAGCACCATCAGCTAAGATTGGGCGCTGCAGGGGCGCCGCCACCTTCTTCCCTTTTGTACATAGACACACACTAACCGGACTGGCCGAGATGCAACTCATGTCTTTAGGTGTTACCTTGTAGTTGAATATGTTTCATAAATTGCTTGATAAATAACCTGATGATGATTGGCCAGGCCAAGGAACCGAGGAAGAGCAGCGACAAATCCTCTCGAAGCCAAAGCTGTGAGCGTGGGATGATGGGGGCGATCTGTCCAAGTCACTGCTACTTTAACTTCCACTTAGATTGTACGCTATATATTTTTTTTCCACCAACTTTAACTGAATACTGAAATGCAGATCCGCGACTCCAGATGCCAGTCATTAGAGAGCTATGATCGGGACTAGTGCAAGGGCTGAGCTTGTAAAAAGTATTTCGTAAGCGAAAAGTAGTACATAGGGTTTATATAGTGACTAAATTAAATCGTTTAATTGTTGGATCGAGCACGATCCGTATCTTAGTTTCTGTTTTCGTTTTTTTAACAACAAAAAATACAAAACACAAAACGTAATGGATAAATGTCTTTTGTAGACGCTGCTCATGGGCTCACAAATCAGCACTTCATTTATTTTACTTGTAATAATAATAATTATTAATAAATTATTATAATTAATTTATAATAATTCACGGCGCGTTTTAATTAGTGGTTGTTGTTATTATTTTGTTGCATTTTCTCCAAGTATGAATCGTATAAAAAAAAGAAGATCAAGCGGTGGCGGTTAATTCTGATCCTTGGCCTCGGCCTCGGCATCCTCATCTGCCTGTTCGACTGTCAAAACGCGGACATCGCCACTGCTGTCTGGCTGCACGATCAACTTCTTGGGGCTCGGCTCGTTGCTGTCCGCTTCGGCGGAAACGGTGCCCGAGGACCCCGCTGCTCCCGAACCATTATCCTCGTCCTCGTCGTCGTGGGTAGTCGACTCCGGCTGCAAACTGGCGGCGGCGGCCTCGGAGGCCACACCGTTTTTCGTCTCCTCCACGTTGCACTCCTCGGGGTGTGTGATCTTGCGCTTGGCAATGCGCTCACTGAGCGCCTTGAGCAGCTGGGCAATGTCCGCCGGCCGGCCCATGGCCAGGAAGATCTTAACCACGCCCGAGTTGTCGATGGCCGTCAGGCGGAGTGACTTCTGGCTGGCCCGCTCCGCCACCATGGCGGCCCAGACTTTGGTGTTGACCAGCAGACGGAGGTTACCAGAGGTGCGGAAAACCACGCGCGAATTGCCGCGCCCGTCCTTGGCATCGTTGAGGCGGAGACTGCCGCGTCCACGCTCCTCCCAGTTGCTGTTCAGGAAGGCGAACAGCTTGCAGCTGACGTCCATTATGTTGATCTCGTCCTCCTCGCCGGTGAAGGTCTCCACCTCCTCGTACTTGCGCTTCTGGGCGCGACTCTCCTCGTACTCGCGGGCCACATCGGTCAGGCTCTTGGCCTCGGCGGATTCCTTGTTGTTATTGCTGTTGCTGCTGCTGCACGTGGAGGAGGAGGCAGCAGCCGCCTCGCTGGTATCTGTGGTCTGGGCAGCGTTCTGGATGACGCTGGAAAACAGTAGGTGCGACGACGTGGATGTGGAGGAGGAAGCTGCCTCCTGGCCGCCCGACCCTGAACTGGCTGACGCCTCAGTTTCCTTCGGTGCCTCGGCGTTGGCCTGATCCGTAATGGGGGCCACCACGCGCTCGTGTACGTTCTGGCCGAAGACGAAGCCGCTGGTCTGGACATGGGGCATGTTGTTCTTGGCAGCGGCAAACATGCTGGAACGTTCAATGCCGTTGCTGCGGAGCTTGGTGAGCGGATCCGGGCGCTCGTCGACCTCCTCGTCCTCCTTCTCGGCGGCCTTCTCGCTGGAGGATTCGGCCACCGGGGCCGAAACGTCGTCTCCCTCCTCCTCCTCGTCCTTTGACTCGCGCAGAAAGGGATTGTTAATCAGGGCGCTGTCGTCCGATTTGTCGCTGCCACTGGCGGCCGAGGTGTTGGAGGATCCACTGCTGTTGGCCAGCACCGCCGGGCGGAGCACAGCCCCGCCCAAGCGGGAGGCCTTCAAGGTGAAGCCACCGCGGAAACAGTTAGTTTCGACTGACGCTTCTGTGACGAGAAAAAAACAAGATTCGGGTTATAGTTCGCGGCAGGCTGACCACCAACCCGCCGTCCTTGGGAAGGGCGAGGATTCTACAGAACCGAAGTCACTAATCGCAGCACTCACCATTGTTGTCGGACATCGCGAACTTTTGGCTTTTAGCAATTTGTTAAATAAATTGCCAAATTTTATTTTACAGAAAAAGAGCGTTCTCTGCCAGTGTGCTAAAGCGCTTGTTCTGTCAATCGCTGCTATCGATAACCGCGCGGCTTTCCGAGCGGAGCGGCGCCTGCCCCGATTGCCCAACACTGTCAGCCGCCCAGTGCTGTCAACTCGCCGCAGAAAAAACAAGAAATTTACAAGTCATCGGCAGAGTGTTTGAGAAAAGATCGGCAATAATTGCATTGAACAAAGAGTAATATTTACTAAGCGCAGGCAAGCAACCAGCTAACTAAACATGGCTCAGACTCTGGAGGACAAGTCGATTTGGGAGGACGGCGAGGAGTCGCTGGGCGAGGAGGTGATGCGTATGTCCACCGATGAGATTGTGAGCAGGACTCGCCTGATGGACAACGAGATTAAGATCATGAAGAGCGAGGTGATGCGGATCACGCACGAGATCCAGGCGCAGAACGAAAAGATCAAGGACAACACCGAGAAGATCAAGGTGGGAGCCACAAAGCCTTAGCCCAAAACCGGCCTTAAACTCACCTCTATTTCCTGCAGGTTAACAAAACGCTGCCTTACCTGGTGTCCAATGTCATAGAGCTGCTGGATGTGGATCCACAGGAGGAGGAGGACGACGGCTCAGTCACTGTGCTGGACAACCAGCGCAAAGGCAAGTGCGCCGTCATCAAGACCTCCACGCGCCAGGCCTACTTCCTGCCAGTCATCGGTCTGGTGGATGCCGAGAAACTCAAGCCCGGCGATCTGGTGGGCGTCAACAAGGACTCGTACTTGATCCTGGAGACCCTGCCGGCCGAGTACGATGCTCGCGTCAAAGCCATGGAGGTGGACGAGCGACCTACAGAGCAGTACTCCGACATCGGCGGCCTGGACAAGCAGATTCAAGAGCTAATCGAGGCAGTGGTGCTGCCCATGACGCACAAGGAAAAGTTCAAGAACCTCGGCATACACCCGCCCAAAGGTACAGATCCTTACATTCACCGCGTCCAAATTAATCAAGAAGTCTTCTTTCTTAGGTGTTCTCCTGTACGGCCCCCCTGGAACGGGAAAGACCTTGCTGGCCCGTGCCTGCGCTGCCCAGACCAAGTCCACCTTCCTCAAGCTGGCCGGTCCGCAGCTGGTGCAGATGTTCATTGGCGACGGTGCCAAGCTGGTGCGCGATGCCTTTGCTTTGGCCAAGGAGAAGGCTCCGGCAATTATCTTCATCGACGAGCTGGACGCCATTGGCACGAAGCGTTTTGATTCGGAGAAGGCCGGCGATCGTGAGGTGCAGCGCACCATGCTGGAGCTGCTCAACCAGCTGGACGGCTTCAGCTCCACGGCCGATATCAAGGTTATTGCTGCAACAAATCGTGTGGATATCCTGGATCCTGCTCTGCTGCGTTCCGGTCGCCTGGATCGCAAGATCGAGTTCCCCCATCCGAATGAGGAGGCCCGTGCCCGCATTATGCAGATCCACTCGCGCAAAATGAACGTGAGCAATGACGTTAACTTCGAGGAGCTGTCCCGGTCGACGGATGACTTTAACGGCGCCCAATGCAAGGCCGTGTGCGTGGAGGCCGGCATGATCGCCCTGCGACGTTCGGCCACCTCGGTGACGCACGAGGACTTCATGGACGCCATCATGGAGGTGCAGGCGAAGAAGAAGGCTAATCTTAACTACTACGCTTAAGCTATAAATTTGCAGTTTAACTCTACATTGTCCGCTCGCCCCATACAAAATAAAAAACATGATAAAAATCAACACAGAAATTAAGGCAACAGTTTTATATCAGATCTGAGCTCCTTGCGCGCTTCTATATATGTATATATATCTGTTTTTATATATATTTCATAGCTGATCAACGATCCCCAAATAAAAGAAAAACATTTAACAAATGTCGATCGATTGATTCATATTGGTTTATCAGTACAACATTCATTTCTGAGTACGATATTTTTTAAATATCTAAAAAGGTCGGCTTTAGAATTAATAAAAAATATTAAATCGGCGAAATTAGATGATAAATATTTACACGCACACTAATTAACCTAGAGGGATGATTAACCAAATCGCTAAGACTAGTCAGTGGGACCGAGTGTGTTGACATTTGCGCCGTTTGGCGCCGCAGAAGCTGAGCTGCTGGCCCCTTCCGCCGGTGCTGCAGCCGTCGCTGGAGCTCCCGCAGATGTTGACGGAGCAGGTGCAGCTTGTGGTGTGGCTGCAGCGGCGGGAGGTGCTCTCACTGCCGGCTCTGCGCCAGCCGCCACTGCGGCTGCTTCAGCTCCCACGGGAGCCAGATTAACGGGCGCAGCGGCAATGTCATCTGCTGGTGCTGCTGCCGGCTGATCTGCCTGCTGGAACGGTCGCCGCATATACATGATGATGCCCAGCAGCAGAGTCAAAACGGTTATCATGTACAAGTCCCAGTTGGCGGCGATGTTTTCATCCATATAGAAGATGAACCTGTAAGGGGACTGAGGGAAAAAGGGAACTTAAAGAAAGGGAACTTAAAGATTCTATTTCTTAGATTTGCCTACCTCCTTGATTGACTCAATCTTGGCTAGCATTTGTAGCTTAAAGAGTGCTATGGCCACTGGAACCTTGGCGTCCGAGTTGGTCTCGGCAGCGAGATCGTATAATCTCTTGGCCAAATGCCAGTCCTTCTTCATGCCGAGCCCCTGCTCGTGCATGTAGCCCAAGTTGAACATTGCCTGAGCATTATATTGCTGCTCGGAGGCTTTCCTGTGAGTTCAAGATGGGTTATAAAGGGTTTTAGCAGATGTAAAGAAATCTCTAACTCACCTGTAGAGAGCTGCTGCGGTCTCAAAGTCCGTGGCAGTGCCCCAGCCGTAGTAGTAGTAGTCGCCGAGTTTAACCTGGGCCGCCGAGTAACCCTGTCCGGCAGCTCGCTTCCAGTAATAGAAGGCGCGAATCAGATCCTCATGCCGATCGTTGAATACATGCACCTCCTCGCGATCGAGTAGGAATGCGGCATTGCTCTGGGCCACCTCATAGCCCACTTCTGCCATGAGCGAATACTGCATGTAGGCCTCGTCGACACGATTCTTCTTATAGTCGCTGTAGGCGTGCATCAGGCGGCTGCTCCAGCGTCCACGCTCCGAAACGGTTTTAAAGAACTGCAATAAACCAATATTAAAATACTTAAAACAAATTTAAACATCAAAGTCACATACCTCAACTGCTGCTGGACAGGAACGCAACATTCCCATGCCGTAGGCATTCATTACTCCCAGATTGTAGTAAGCCAAGACATGGCCAGACTGAGTGGCCAAGTTAAAGTACTTGAGGGCCAGCTTGTAGTCAGCTTTTACGCCATTTCCAGCTGAAAAGGAAGAAATATTACATGAACGAAGGCAAATAATATAATTATTTACTTACTAAAATACATGTTGCCCAGCTGCAGTTGACCATCGACCCATCCTTGATCAGCCGCCTGGGTGAAGTAGGACAATGCCTTGATGGAGTCCTTGGGCACGCCCAGACCCTTAAGGTACATCAGTCCCAGTCCGCTCTGACCCACCGGATCGCCCATCTCGGAGGCCTTGGAGAAGTACTAAGCAACGAAGCAAACACAGAAATGAGCAAATAAATCAAGAATTGTTATCAATTTAGCTCGCACCTTGAATGCGGTCTCATTATCTGCCTTGATTTGCTCACTTCCCTCCAGATAAAGCTTGCCCAGAAAGGCAAAACCGATTGCATTGCCTGCGTTGGCCGCCTGGGTGAAGTACTCGAGGGCCTTCTGGTGATCCTGCTGAATGGCCTTGCCGCCCTGGTAGTACAGCTGTCCGAGTCCCACCTGCGACTGGACGTCCCCCTTGTCGGCCAGCAGCTGGTAGTAGTCCACAATTTCGGTCTCGTGGCTGCCCGGGTTCTCCAGCTCGTCCAGCAGTCGCACCCGATGCACGATTGGTCCGTTGGCAAAGGTGATCTTGGAGGCTACCTTTTTGGCTACGCGCTTGTAGTGGATTAGCGCCTTCTCACAGCTGATGGGCACGTTGATGCCGTACAGGTAGCGATATCCCATGGCCATCTGTGCCAGCGTGTTGTCTCCGAGGGCGGCCAACGTGTAGTGGATCAAGGCCAGCGGCTGGCTTACATTCTTGCCGCCAACGCCGGCCGAGTAGAGGAATCCTAGGCCCATGTGTGCCTCGGGGACTCCCTCGTTGACCAGGCTCTCGAACTCGTCGGCGGCATGGTTGAAATCAAAGTCCATCCAGTGGCCCAGCAGCACGGCCCACGCCAGCTCGGCCCTCGCCTTCAGGTGGTTAAATGCTGCTGCCTTTTTCAGCAGCGTGAAGGCCACTCGCTTGTCCGTCCGCGGCTTGGCCAGCATGTCCATGGCGTTCTCGTACATGGTTTGAGCTGGAAATTGGGATTAATTAGGTCCAGAAGTTGTAGCGTTAAAAGAGGTTTACCTTCGATTTGCTCGGGAGTTTGTTCCGTCACCTCCGTTGGCTGGCGTTGCGCCTCGATTCTCGCAATCTCGGCCTTTAGCTTCTGCTGCCTCATCAGACTGTCGGTCCACAGGCGTTCGAGCAGGGCTGCCGGCATGACCTTTGTACGCGTTGCAAACTCCGTGGAGTCCTTGGGCTTGGCCGCCTTCCGTTCGTTGCTCTCCGCGGGGACCCGCGACTCCGTCTCCGCCGTGGTCACCTCATCAGCCTCGGCCTGGGTGGACGGCTCGCCGGGCAGAGTAGGTGTGGCGGTGCCGGTGCCAGTGCCCAGGCCAGTGCTGCTCCCTGTGGCGTCCGCTGTGGGACCCTGCAGCTCCTCCGCTCGCAGCCGCCAGACCAGGAGCAGCACCAGCAGGCACACCCACGTATTTGCCTTAATCATCGCTTATCTGCGTGGTTGGAGAAGAGGAATTCCGATGGGAGTTAGTAAATTTACACAAAAATTTTGGATTTTTCGTCTTTGCCTCGTCTATCTCTGCTCTTCACGTCTGACGTGTTGTGTTATTATTTCTTCCCTCCGGACGCAGCGCCAACGAACAGATTGATAGCTTTTTATCGGTGCGGTCGTTCGGCCTATCGCTGGCACATCTTTGACTGGGTGCGACGGGTGGTTGGAATGCCCTCGGATGTCGTTTTTTTTGTTTTAATTTTTCACACGTAAGATTCTTTAATTTTTTTTTTTTTGTTGCAAATGTTTTTTAAGTTCAGTGTTGTGAACTGGCGCAGGCAACTGGCCAGTGTTGCAAAGCGACGCGGCGAAAACAGACGGTTTAACGAGCGTAGCTAAGAATGTTTATGGAAGGTGCATTTTAACAAAATGAAATGATTTAAGTTATTAATAAAATATAAACTAGCTGCAGGCTGTTCACCAAAAGGTAATTTTTGAGCTTTTATATATTTTGTATACATTAAAATAAATCTTAGGCCTTAAAAAATGCAATACCGAAATTTATTCGAATAACAAATAACTTATCCTTAAACTACAACACTAATAACAGAGTTGGAATGATTTATTTACCCCCATTTTGAATTTTAGAAGCTATTTTTGCACCCCTGTGGTGCGCCCCTGAACTTCCGCCTGTTGTTTCGTTATGCAAAGGAACACGGCGACGACTTAAAGATTTAACATTGGTGAATTGGAGCTGTTGACGTGCGATCGGAGGTGATAATTCGGAGTCGGACTAATTAGAATACGAGGAAGGTTCGTGGGCCGTGAATCACTCACTATTGTCTCGATCGATCCCGCCAGCCGCCAAAGAGCACCCGGCATGGAGATGAGTGTAAGTAGAGCCCTGCGTGCCAGACACACAGGCCCAAAACCCAAACCCAAACCCAAAAGCGGCAGCCAAAGCAGAAACCGAAACCAGTTCCAAGCCGTGCTTCGAGCGAGTCAGTCAGACAGCGAATCAATATTTAAGCTTGGCCGCCAGCGCTGGTGAAAGTTACAGCTGTTGCGCACACTCCCCTGACACCGTTGCTCACCTGCCCCCGCTCCTCCTGCTCTGCTCGGGGCCTCCTGTAATTCCAGGCTGCCATGTTTGCGCGCGTCTCCTTCTACCCCACCCTCCTGTACAATGTCCTGATGGAGAAGGCCTCCGCCAGGAACTGGTACGATCGCATCGACGAGCATGTGATACTCGGAGCCCTGCCCTTCCGTAGCCAGGCCAATGACGTAAGTAGCCCAGATCCGAGCCAGGATCAAGTCGTGAAACTAACCTGCCTTGTGGCAATCCACAGCTCATCGAGAAGGAGAACATGAAGGCGGTGGTGTCGATGAACGAGGACTACGAGCTGACCGCCTTTTCCAACAACACGGAAAAGTGGCGCAAGCTGGGCGTTGAGTTTCTACAGCTGGCCACCACAGACATCTTCGAGTCGCCCAACCAGGAGAAGCTCTTCCGCGGTGTGGAGTTCATAAACCAATTCTTGCCACTGACGAAACGGATCAGCGGTCTCAGTTCCTCCCAGTCACCGGAGAACGTGGGCTCCGTCTATGTGCACTGCAAGGCTGGTCGCACGCGAAGTGCCACCCTCGTCGGCTGCTACCTCATGATGGTGAGTTCAACATGGCCTTAAGACAGATCAGTCAGAGATTATTTGTTTCTTGCTTTGTAGAAGAACGGCTGGACGCCGGATCAGGCGGTGGACCATATGCGTCAGTGCCGTCCGCACATTCTGCTGCACACAAAGCAATGGGATGCCCTCAGGTTATTCTACACAAACAATGTGGAGGCCAAGTCATGACCAATACCGGACAATAGATCAAATGTTTTGATGCTTTCATAGATTACCATACGTAACAAAGGTGCTGTGGTGCTGTGCCCGCTTCCCGACTAATTTAGTGTGAATACAGTTTTCTTAAAAAAAAAAAGAAAAGAAACATGTGCAGCCGTTACTTTATACAATTGTTTATTTACTGCCGATTATAGCGAAACTATGAATAAATAACTGGTGTTTCGTGGTTCGTCAACTGGTTAGCGAGCTTAAGCCTGCTTCTTCTCGGCATCCTTGCCCTTGATGGCCCAGAAGCGTTTGATGCCATTGGCCAGTCCGACGTCGTTCTGGATGAAGTAGAAGAGACCTCCCAGCGTGGCTACCGAGATGATGATGAGCGCAATGTGGGCCACCTTAGGCAGCACGTTGCCCACAACAGAGGGGCGCATGTAGTCCACCACCATGGCCTCAACGCCCCTGAAATGCAAAAAAATTTAAATTAATTAGTGAATTCTTACGAGTTCTTCAAAACTTTTTAGAAGACATATTTTTCTACAAAATTAGCTTTTGAAGAACTTGAAAATAAGTTAATTCATGATGTATCAGATCTTTTTTAAGCGAATAACTCACCAATGGGCGTGGATCACCACCGATATGGCCAGCAGGGCGTCCAGCACCTGGGAGGGGGCGATGAATGCAGCTGGGATGACGGCCAAGAGACCGGCTGACACCACGCGTTCCACGGTCCACAGCAATGTGTGACTGCCGCCGGCGGCGGCCATTCGGGGCGCGCTCACGGAGATCTCACGCACAACAGGCTGCAAAAGCAGGCGGGGATTACAAGCTGAACAGTGTCCCCTAATTTCAGTATTCCAACACTCACCGCTGCAATCTTGGCCACGGACAGGGGCTGGATGACAGCCCGGCGCTGGGCATTGGCAACAAGGGTGGAGTAGCTCTTCAGGGGCGTGATGCGGGCCGATTTAACGAGATTTGCGGCTAAAAGCGGATACCAACAAACAGTTTGGTTATATAATAAAAGCTGTTTTGCGGCAAGCACTGGAGTAATTGACTAGCTCCAAGGTCCTTACCATTGCAACGGAGAGCGCCACGCAGGACCAGTGACAGGGACATCTTGGGATGTGTACAAATAGGAAATTTTCAGCTCAAAATAAAAATTCACTCCGTTGGACGTTCGGCCGACTTGACTTTGAAATTATACAACACTGTCCGCTGACATCGGTTTAACAGTCGAACTGTTATCGATACACCCATGGCCAAAAATATAATGCTGCACTTTAAAAATACATTAACATTTGTTCGAATCATTTATTTATCGGCTTTAATTGTGTAAACAAAACATTTGAGATTCTTGCGGGACGGAATGGCTGTTGCTAATTACATGTTAAAAATGGTTTCGTCAACTTACTGGCTATGAATTTGCTTATAAAATTCAATAAATCGCATTCTAAGGCACACAATTAATCCTAAAAGTCACTCGAGAAGTTGAATGTTAATTTTTGTAAATTTCGTTGGATGGAAAAATTAAAAAATACTTTGAACTTAATGGGCGGCTAAGAGCCTGACCAGCCCGCAGGCCAGGGCCAAAACCCAGGCCACTTGTCCATCGAGGGCCGCTGCTCCTGCCCGGTAAAAGTCCCAGTCGAAGATGATATTGGAAGCGTCCGACGGTTTCCATGGGTTCAATCCGTCGTCAAAGTACATGGGGCAGTCGTCGCGCTCACGCTCGTACTCCACGGCATCGATGGCCACCGCAGCGCCCTCCGAGTGGTTCCACGAGGTGACGTCCTGCTCCAGCTTGCAGAAGGCACCCACGGCCTGCGACATGAGGACGCGGTTGAGGTCGGCGCGCTGGTACACCCAGCAGCGGTACTTGGAGAGCGGATCCAGATCGTCGTAGGTGATGAGGTAGGACTTTAGGTTCTCCTTCCAGAAGCCAATGCACTTCATGCGGTAATCGGGATCACTGTAGATGTCGACCGGGCGACCCAAGTGGTCCACAGACAGACAGTAGTTCTCATCCACCGCCAGTTCCTTTTGGTCAGTATCGCACACCGACAGATCTGAGATGTTTTGCTTGCAGTGGATGTCCGGACGGGGACTCAGGGTGACACCACCAAGAATTCTGTAAACGATTAATTCATTTTACTTTCAAGTAATCAAAATTAAGTTGTTTTAAACCCAATTCCCACCTCGTTTTGAAGGGATGTTCGCCCCTTTGCGTAAAGTTGAATTTACCCGCGACGGGACAGCGAACGGGGACAGGATTTCTGGCCAGGAACAAGTCATATTTCCAGGCCTCCGCATTGGGGAACTGAACCCATGAGCAGACCGTACTAAAGTCATCCTTGATAACGGCCAAACCCTTGCGGTAGCGAATGATGTTGTGGTGGCGTGGCATAAAGTCAAAGCAGACGTAATCCTTTTGGCAACCGTCAACAGTTAAGCGGGCCATCATCACACGATTGCCACGACGCTCGCGGCACACATAGATGGTTTTACGGTAGCGCGCCTTGTCCGGATAATAAGTCTCGTTAATGTGCGTCTCACTGATCGACACATCGGCGTCAATGTTGGCCGTATTGACCCATTCGCCGCTGAAGTTCTGGGGCAGTGTGCAGCCCGGTTCCACGAACTCGGCCTTAACAGGTGTTAGCTTGAGACGCTCGGGCGAGGTTTCGGGGGTCTTCAGTGTGTTGCATTCGGCAGTGATGGACACACCCACGTACAGATCATCGTCACGATTCTTGAGGAAGCACCGGTACTTCTCATCCTTACGCGATTCCTTCGTATTGGCCACAGCGAAGTAGTGGTTCTTGCCCACAAACCAATCGCCCAGACAGCTGAACTCCACGTTGCCGCTGAAGGTGCCCTCCATGCCCTCGCACTTCTGGTAGGTGATGTTGAACTTCTGGTTCTGGATGAGGAACTGGGTGCCCGCCGTTTGGCACGACTGGATGCGAGCGTCTGGCTTGTCGCACACGCCAGTGAAGCGGAAACGATTCTGCGGGAATAGAAATTTGGGGACTCCATTAATTGTGATTAATTGTGTTTAATTAGTCTTGACCCTTAACTCAGGGAAATATTTAACGATGGCAACGAAGGAATGTTAAATAACTTCCCTAACAACAAACCAATGCCTACTTTGACCTATATTATCGCGTAACAAAGGGTTAATTAACCCCTAAGCTTACCTGGTAGGTGAAGTGCCAAACGCCCTCCAGCGAGGACCGGCAGTTGATGGGCACAAAGTTCTCGTTGAAGAGCGTGATCAGCTGCTGGTCGTCCTTGACGCCCCTGCACACATTCTCCACCGTTGGCTCCTGGCCCGGCGGCAAGCTCACGCAGGGTCCCTCGAACTTTTCGAACACATTTAGGGTGCGGATAATTGTCCTAACGCAATGGTAGCAATTCTTGGAGCGCTCCTTGAACACGAACGAGTACTCGTCGCCGTGGTGGCGCATGTAGTTGATGCAGTAGCCACGGCTGGACATCATGGTGGCATCAATCACGGTTTGTGTGGGCAGGCCCGTTTCCCACGAGAACCAGGATCCCTGCAGGATCTTCGGAATGATGCAGTTGCGCTGCTCCAGCTGATTGTACTGGCCGATAGCTGTAATCAGGAATGTGTGTGAGATTCGGGGGTCAATCCACATGATTCACATGGAGCCATGGGTGTGGCTTAAAAACCGAAGATCACTGACCTGAGCCGACCAAGCCTGCAAGGCTGATAACGCACAATAGGTAATGCATTTTGAGTATGGTAACTTTACACTTAACAGCTAAACATTATTTTAGGACGAACACTTTTGGAAGAAATCAAGGAAACGCGTTCTTTTTTTTACTAACAAAACACGCAACAAACAAATTACCAATCGCTAAGCCGTCCTTTGCAACACTAAAAACTGTATTTCAGCGTCAACTTTACAGCACTGATTAAAGTAAATTTAAACCATAAAAAAGAGATAAGACATCTTATAACAGAGCAGCTTGCAACTAATAAGAGCTCACATGAAGAGGGTGTAAATTTGTAAAAACAAAGGTGTAGCGAGGACTTTTGTTTGTTTAAACTAGAACGTAATCAAAGAACGTAGTGCCCAAAACGTAATGAAAGAACGTAAAGTGCCCAAAACGTAATCATTTTACGTAAGGAAAATTATGTGTTGCAAATAACAGTGTTGAAAAATGAGACGGCAGTTACTTTTCGAATTTAAATTACAATGAATAATTAGTAAAAACATTGATATAAAATAAATAAATGTTAAAAATTATAAAATTACGATTTTTAATTAAAACATTTCAAAACAATGCAAACATTGTACATTTTCAACAAATAAACCTTTAACTTTATCCAAACTAAATATTGTTGCCAAAGATTATTGTAAAAATGCAATTTTAATTGACTTTAAACTATATAATTGACTGTTTTTTTCATTTTGTTTAATAAATTTTAAGCAATCATCACTTTCATCATCATTTTAGCCACAATCAAAGCATTACACGTACAGTTCTATGAAAAAGCGTTCTGTAATTGATAATAAATTTTCCTTCAGCATTTTCCACAGTCATCTGTAGACAACAAAGAGCCGTAAAAAATTAACCCACCAACAAGTTTATTATATTCAAATGTTAAAAATAAATCAATATAAATTATACATAACTAAAGAGAATAATACAAGTCAATTTTTATATTATTTATGCAAACATGTCTTTCTACAGGATAGAAAAACTGAATATATCAGTAGCTCCTCTTATTCTGCAGAAAAATAAAATAATTGTTTTTGTTATCAAAAGAAGATGCCTAATATATTTTTTTAAATATTTAAATTAATTAATATAACATCTTTGACTAAGAAAAATTAAAGTTTGATTATTTAAAACATAAAATAAAAAACATAAAATAAAAATTTTCTTTATAATCAGAAAGTTTCCTTTTTATTAGTTCACTGCTTCAAAGTCCAGTGTCCACGGAGCCACTCTGCGGTACTAGAGGGTTAAATCTGTCTGGGACGCCGCCAGAAACGAGCACATCGAACCGAACCCGAACCCGAAAGCGAACCCAAGCCCGAACGCCCCCGCAATTATTCACCGGCTGCAGTTTGGACCTTTCGTCACTCGGTCCGAATTAACAAATTAGTACAGTTGGAAAGTGACGTGCAGCTAATCAGGCGATTGGTGGGATTACGATCACCGGCCAGATATCCCAGGAATGTGATTCACATGCACGGAGACGGAGGAGTTCCTAAGCTGCAGCACTCGAGTCCGATCGAACTTTGGAACTCTGTACACTTATGTGAATGGCGTGTTGCTGATAAGTCCGGCGGGCGAAGCGTCTAGGTGCACAGTGTTTGCGCCTCCATCCGCGCCTTATCGGATGGCAAAGGTCATCGCCGAGCATGATGCGAGCAGGCAGTCGATGCCGACTTAGTCTGATTTCGGGACCGGCCGCACCAAGTCAATCTGGGAGCAGTTCGATCGGAGGCCTGCCAGTATCACTTGAGCCGGTGACAGCAACAGTACGCGCGCATCCCTAGCAGCTGAATCCCTGAATTCCCAAACGAAATCCAAATCCAAACAAATGGGTTAGTGACACACGCTGCCAGAGACAAGGTTATTCCTCTAATTCTCCGCTTCATCTCCGATCTCGCGTAGCAACTGCAACCAGCGGCAGTGGACTCCACCTGGAGGCCATCGATCGCATTGGCTCCATTCCGCTAGTGGAGACCAGTGTGAAGCGAGTGGAGAATCTCTATGGCAAGGTCAAGAACAACAACAGGCTCTTCTCCTGGTACTTCGAGACCGCCGAGGCCACCATTTCCGCGGCCTACGACACTGTCCAGCCGGCGGTGAAGCTTTTCGAGCCCTCGATCCGGCGCCTGGACAATGTGATGTGCAAGAGTCTGGACATCCTGGAGCAGCGCATCCCACTGGTCTACCTGCCTCCCGAAATGGTAAGCTTACACCCGACCACTGACCACCATTCGCTGACAAAAAGGGCATCGTTCTCTGCTTGAAGATGTACTGGAACACCAAGGAGTACATGTCGGATCACCTGGTGCGTCCGGTGCTAAAGCGTGCCGACTCCGTCAAGCAGATTGGGAACGCTGTGCTGGAGAGTCCGCTGACCACCTATGCTGCCGACCGCATCGATGGCGCCTTCACGGCGGGCGACAAGTTCGTGGACAAGTATCTGGTGCCCCTCCGCACGGATCAGGATCAGACCGACGGTAAGTGGTTGTCTCCGGCCTCAGGGGGTGAAAAATATAACTTCTTTCTCAACTCCAGGTCGAGTGTTAATTTTAAAATGTTTCTTTGAGGTCAACAAAATGCAATGGATACCGCTTAAAAGGAATCCAGGTTGGGAGAAATATTAAACTATTTTCGAAATTATATATAAAATCAAGACAAAAGCTTGCTAGAAGAAAGTCTCTAAGATTACGCCTGAGGTTTTCAAAAGATGTTGTTAGCAACCGAGGGAAATTGATCCACCCAAAAGGTGCACTCATCTCATAGTTTATTTTTAAATGCCGCCGTTGTCGAGGAGAGGTTATCGCTTGGGAATTGCAAATTCATTTGAAGTCGCTGCCAGAGAATGTGGCGATAAGCGCTGAGATTCGCGGTTACACAAAACACACAAATCAAATCAAATCACAGAGATGGACACTCACAGATTTCTCATATCCGCTTTGCAGCTCCGCAGGAAGATGATAACGAGGCGGTGCCGGACGAGAGGGGCGCCATCAAGGCAATTCATCACGGACAGCGCTTCTCCCGCAAGCTCAAGCGCCGACTTACACAAAGAACCATTGCAGAGGCCCGCGCCCTCAAGAAGCAGAGCAAGGAGGCCATCCATGTGCTCATCTATGCAGCAGAGCTGGTTAGTACAAAACTGGGAATTATTTATAATTGTAAAAATAATTTCCAATATTTTCTTTAACTCCAACAGATTGCCACCGATCCCAAGCAAGCTCTGCAAAGGGCCAAGGAGCTGTGGGTCTATCTGAGTGCCGATGAGCCCGAGAACCAAGCCAGACCCGCCACCCTGGAGCAGTTGATAGTGCTCTTGACCCGCGAGTCGGCCAGACGAGTGGTCCACTTGGTGAACTTTAGCGCCAATGTGGCAGCCAATATACCCAGGTGGGTTTTACTCGTCATTCAGTCTGTATTCGTAGCTTTAATTTATGTTCCTTTCCGGCAGACACCTGGCACACACCACCACAGAGGTGGCCCACCAAATCATATACATCAACAACCGCATAGTAACCATAACCAGGCTAGACAAGGTCAAGACACTTTCCAAGGAGGAAGCCGAATCTCTCTTCAAGCGCATGCTCGCCTTCTACGGCAACCTGCAAGGACTGACCAACAGTTATCTGGTAAAAAACTACTTAAATTCGTTAAGAAACTAAAGAATTAGCTAAATAAGGTATATCTGCAGGAACGCGTGGCCAGCTTTCTCTCCGGACGCATTGAAGCCGAGAAGGTGACCGGCAGCGACAGCTCCAACTCGAACCACAGATCCTCGCGGAGGCGGCAGGAGGCCAATCATTATTCAGCCGCCCACAATAACATCAACGGCGTCTACTAGCTTCGAGTTTTTTATTGCAATCGTATTCTTATTTCTTATGATAGAGTTTTGTTTCTCTGTGCATATTCGCACGATTCAGTGAATGATTTTTTTTATATATGCATTTTTTTACAAGAATTATTGCCAATATTATAAGCACAAAAAATATCAAAATGACCTCATGTATTTACAAAACAAAACGTAAGATTTTTGTTGTGTTAAATATCAGAAATAGGTCAATAAAATAAAATAGAATAACAACAAACTATAAAATAAAGCCTTAATTGAACGTAAATGAATTTTGGGCATGAAGTGAGGTAGATATTTCTTCGTATAACTTTGCAAAGGAGCTGGGCACTTTAGGATCATTAAACAAAAGTTGGACTAGTTATTTCCAATTAATGTTTTCTAATTTACTTAAACAAGTTTTGCTTATAGTACTTGAGCTCATTAATGCTCTCGTAGATGTCTTCGAGGCTGCGGTGGACAAAGGTCTTTTTCGGGGCGTTCTTCAGCACCTCTGGGTGCCATCTCCTCGCCAGTTCCTTGATGGTGGAAACGTCTACAATGCGGTAGTGCAAATATTCATCCACCGCTGGCATAAATCTCCTGATAAAGAGTCGGTCCATGTAGACAGAGTTGCCTGCAAGTGGGCACGTCCGCTGGGGGATGTTGGCCTTTAGATAGGACAGTATCAGCTCCGATGCCTGTTCCGGCTTCACCGTAGAACTCTGGCAGCGTTTCACCAAGCCGGATTCGTTGTGGTGCTTTATGCACCACTCGTTCATTGTGTCATACACCTCCTGCGGATGATTGATGGCAAAGCAGGGGCCCTCGGACTTTATGTTCAGATCCTGATCGGTTATAATGCAGGAAACCTCCAGTATCTTGTCCTTTTCTATGTCCAAGCCGGTCATTTCGAGGTCCATCCACACCAGGTCCGTGTTGGTACCACAAACACTCCGACTGCAGCTCATTTTGGCTATTTGACTGGCCGCAACGCACCGGGAACTTTGTCTCTTAAGCAATCCCAGTAAACATCCCAAGCGTGGCAGCCGCGAAAGCATTTATTAATGTTTTTTAATAAATTTAACTGGAAACGTGTTCGATAACCGATAGTTATCGCACTTGATAGGCGATGTTCGATAGAACCCGGGCAAGGTTTTTTAATAAATTTAACTGGAAACGTGTTTGATAACCGATAGTTATCGCACCGGACAACCGATGGTCGATAGAACTGGTCGATTTTTCTATCGGCGTCACCCCATCTCTAACAGACCTTGCATTTTATTAAAAAAAAAATTGTTTGTGGGGACGCAAAAAAACGCCATAAATTGCCCAAATATGTCGTCCAAAGACCAGCCGGGCACGTCCCGGGAGACATTCGAGGACTTCTACTCCGAAGTAAGTGTGACGGGCGGCCCGCTGCAGCCTACAGTCTGAGTCTGGCTGCGGTGGCCACCCCACTGGAGTCGCTCAAACTAAACTAAACCATTTTAACTGAATGTAAATTTTTGAGTAAACGATTTTGTGCCTATATTGCAGGTGAAAGAAATTGAAAAACGTGATTCAGTTTTAACTCCTACTCAACAAATTGATCGTTTACTTCGTCCAGGTTCAACGTACTTCAATCTCAATCCGTTTGAGGTGCTCCAAATCGAGCCCGAGGTCGAAGTGGCGGACATAAAAAAGAAATATCGCACGTTATCCATTTTGGTCCATCCAGATAAGAATCCCGACAACCAGGAGCGCGCTCAGCTGGCCTTCGACATAGTGGCGCGTTCCTGGAAGATCCTGGAAAACGAGCTAACGCGCAAAAAGTGTCTGGAAGTGTACGAGGAGGCCAAGGGGCGCACTGATCACATGGTGAGTCCAGGACAAGGGATAAGTTTGTTAACTTATTCAAAAGATTACAATAAGTTTTGAGTGTATTTAAATTTTATTTCTAATATTTACAGATCGCCGAGAAACGCAAAAAGCTCAAAAAAGAGGGCAGGCCCACCGAGCCCATTCCGGAGGACGACCCCACCAAGTACAAGCATGCCATCTACGTGATGGTCATGAAGCTATTCGCCGACATGGAGCGTCGGCGGCAAAAGCTCGACCAGCGCGACCAGGAGGAGCGCAAGCGTAAGCGCGAGACCGAGATCGAGGAGGAGGAGCGCGTCAAGGCGGACCGCGAGTGGCAGCAAAACTTCGAGGAGTCGCGTCAAAGCCGTGTGAATAGCTGGCACGACTTTCAGTCCGGCGCTGGCAAGTCCAAGAAGACCAAGAAACAAAAGCACATGACCGGCATGATGGTGCCACCGAAATTCAAGCCGGAATCGCGATGAAGTTGCTTCCCAACGCGGCGACGCCGACTCGATCATCGCCACACCACCTCCGCCTCCTCCCAGCGCGTCGCGTTGTTCATGAATATTTTTACATTTTTATATAAGTCTCCTTTGGAATTGTAATTGACACACGTGCATAATGTATAGACTAAGAAATCACATTTCGTCCTGGTTTATTCTCTCTTCTCTCGACGGGTTGCCTTCCTCCGTTTACAGTTCCGTGTACAGGGAAGCAGTGAACACAATGTCGCGCTTGATGGCCGCCGAAGCCTCCTCCATTTTGGACTGCAGTCCCGGGTTACCGATTCGTATGGCAGCCGTTTTCACGTCACGCAGAGTCTCGTCCAGCTGCTGGATGCAGCGCACGATGATGCCCTCCTGCACCTCGGTTAGTTTCATAATCTCAGCAAAGGGCTGTGAAATGAGAGCAATATTACTTAAATTCCTTCAAGAAAGAGTAGAGACACTTACCTTATTTCTCGCCCACTCGTAGACCACCTCAATCAAACCGAAATTAAGGCGATTCTCGGCCTCGACAACCGCATGGTAGCGCTGCTCCTCGGCCAGAATTGTATCGTTGATCTGTTCAAAAGCAGCCACACACTTCTTTAGCGCCTCGGGAATAACCGGCTCGCCCTGGATCTTCGCCTGGAAGACAAGGCCCGAGAGCAGGGCGGCAATCTCGGCGGGCTCGAGATCATTGAACATGTTGCACAGAATCAGCTCCGTGATCAGGAGCTCGTTTTGTCCCATCTCGCAGGCCACCTTGCCCTTGAGCGTGACCTCATTCAGCTCATCGATGTATTTGAGAGCTCGCAGCACGTCCATCTTGTTGCAGTAGTCGGGATAAAGGGACAGGTTCTTGGCGGAGTTCTTGAAGCGCAGCTCCTCGATGTGAATCTCCAGCATGCGCCGCTCGTACACCTTGGCGAACTCCTGCTCGAAACCAGCTATGTTGGTGTGCGGCAGCAGGTCGCCTACTTGCCGGAACAAATGATCTACATAGTTCAGCTGGGCCACCTCCGTATCCGCGTTCACATTGACCTCCTTGGAGAGGTTCACAAACTTGATGGAATCCGGATTGGCAATGTAGCTCTCGTTCAGTTGGTGCAGCTCGGTCACAGTCTTGACCACGGTACCGCCTGGCGGGGTATCCTTAAAGCGCTCCAGCTGCCGCTGCTCCCAGTTCCTAATGATCACATCGGCATCGACCTTGAATGTAGTTTTTGTGATGCTAATGATGTCTATTGCCTTGATGTCCAGCACGGTGTGCCCACCAATGCCCTCCGGCTGAAACATCTTGTGATTTGACGTGAGTGAAATAATTTTGTAGTAGAGCTCGCCCCGCTGCAGGCCTTCGGTATCCTTTGCCTTGAACTGGTGATCCAGGACTAGCACTTTGTAGACAGTGTCCTTGCCGGGAACGGATTTGGTGTTGAGCAGAATGGCCAGCTTGTTGTAGTGCTTGCCCTGAGTGACTACGATGACGCGACCCACTTTCAGTTCTTTCTGGATCTTGGCTTGGGTGACAACGAATTTCTGTAAAGAAGAAAGTAAACCTTAAAATAGGGTTTATAGAAACATCCCAAAAACCAGGATAGCTTCAGGGAAATTTAGTCAAGTCCCTGAAGCGTTTGCAAGCTAAAACCCACCATGGTACGATGCTTCTCCTTCCAATACTCCACAGCCTTATCGTAGAATTCAATCAGAGGCTTAAGATGCTCTCCAAGAGTCGGCAGCATTGCAAACTTGTCCTCTGCCAGGCGGAGCTGCTTCTGCTGCGTGGGCAGCTGCAGTTTTTGGTTAAACTCCTTGAAGCTGAACTTCATGATGTCCTCCACTTTGATGCTTTCAATGCGCAGGCAGGTAAGGATCACAGCATAGCGCAGAATGAACTGTGATTGCAGCTTCTCGGGCAGGCCAAGGATCATCGGTCGCAACTCCATTGATGGCGGCACGTTGGCCTTGCACAACAGAATAACCGTGCCCGACTCGTCGAGTCCTCGTCGTCCTGCCCTGCCGGCCATCTGGATATACTCCCCGGGTTTTAGATTGCGCACCTCGAGGCCATCGAATTTCTTGTGCGAATCGAAGACAACCGTGCGAGCGGGCATGTTGACGCCCATGGCAAATGTCTCGGTTGCGAAGAGCAGCTTCACCAGACCGTTCTGGAAGAGCATTTCCACGATCTCCTTGAGTATGGGCAGGATGCCGCTGTGGTGCACTCCGATGCCCCGCTCCAGGGCGTCCTTGAGCGCCAGCACCTGCGGAATGGTACGATCCGGCGGCTTCAGCTTCGCCAGGCACTGCAGGAAGAACTTTTGCACGGAGCCCTTCTCCTTCTCCGTGTTGAGATCCACCGACTGCAGAGCCGCAACGTTGGCGTCACACCGATTCCTTGACAGGGTAAAGGCCACCACTGGCATCTTGTTGTTGCGCCGCAGAAAGTCTATCAGTCCGATCCAGGTGTACTGCTCCTGCTTGGCGTTCACGTAGTTCTTTGGAGCACCACCGCCACCGCCCTTCGCCTTGCCCTGCATCTCCTTCTTACGCTCCACGGCCTTCTCGTAGTTGCCCTGGAGATACCTTCCCTGGGCGTCCACCAGCAGGAATATATCGTCCCGGCTCTTGCCGCCGGCACCCGTGTAGAGGAAGTGCGTCAGCGGCACGGGCCTCTTCAGCGTGCTAATAACATACACCTTTCGTTTCTTGGTGCTGCCCACCCAATCCGCAAGCTCCATCGTATTCGGCACTGTGGCACTGAGCATTATGATGTTCACGTGATCCGGCAGCAGGATGATGACCTCCTCCCACACGTGACCCCTTTCCGGGTTATTGATGTAGTGCACCTCGTCGAAGATGACGTACTCCAGGTCCCTGGTGACTTCGCTGCCGCAGTACAGCATGGAGCGCAGAATCTCGGTGGTCATTATCAGGCAGGAGGCGGTAGGTTCAATCTGCAGATCACCCGTAATCAGTCCCACATCTTTGAAGGTCTTGCGAAAGTCGCGATACTTCTGATTGGACAGAGCTTTGATCGGGGACGTGTATATGGTGCGAGTGAGGTCGCGCTTAGACAGGGCAATGGCATACTCGGCCACCACGGTTTTCCCTGCCGAGGTGTGGGCCGCCACGAACACATACTGGCGCTGCTCGAGCTTGAGGATGGCCTGCTTCTGGAAAACGTCCAGCTCGAAGGGAAACTCCATGGCCGGGCAGGGTATCTGCTCCTTAAAGTCTTTAATGGGCTGACTGATGTCCACCATCTCGGCCCAGTCGCTCTTGAAGGTCTTCGTGGCAGCGGAAATATTCAGCACTGGCTTAAGGTCGGCCTTCATGATCTGGTCGTCGATGTCCTGGAACTCCTCGGAGGGAAACGGCAGGTTCCCCTCTCTGCCACTCTGACCGACTCCAGAAGAGCCCGTTTCCGGAGTGCGCGTCAGCTGCATCCACTCCTGCACGTCCAGGTCCTGTTCCAGATTCTCCAGCAAGTCCACGTTGCTGGCGTCGGGCAGTACAGGCGCCGGAGCCGCCGGCTGCGACTCGGAGAAGTTGTGACCCGACGAGAAGCCCGGTGGCACCGTGAGCAGCTTGTCCCCGAGCATAAAGTTATCCACATCGAGATCCGCAATCTGCTGGCGCTGCTCGTCGAAGCCGCCCGGCCAGAAGGGATAGTTCGAGTGCGAGCCACGCGTCGCCTCATCCAGCAGACCCGGCTCGCGCTGCATGGACATCGAATTGTTCGCATTGGCGCCCACGTCCTCCAGGTCCACCTCCAGGAATTCCAGAATCTGTCCGCTCTGGTCGCGGCGGGGCACTAGCTTGGTGGTTCCTGGGCCGCGGGGCACATGCAACAGGCGCATCGCATCGAATTTGCGCGGCAGCACGTCCGGCAGGGGATCGTGGATGGAGAGGTCCGGGCGCAGGATGTAGTTGCGCAGCCTCTCCAGGTTGTCCTCGCCCCTAATCTCGCTCATTTTGGGAGTTTGCGGCGAAATGAAAGCGTTTTGTTTAGCAGTGTCGGCAAAATAGTGCGAAGCAAGATGAAAACAAAGAACGAAAAAGTAAAGAGGAGGGAGATGGTCACTTTAAAAATCGAAAAATGGGCGCGTTCCGAATTCCGCTGAAACTTTTTAGAGGTGATTTCAAATCACTTGATCTTGAGCAATAAAATCACAAGCTAAACATTTTTTTTTTACTTAAAATATTAATTGTTTTGTTTTTAAATACAAATTGAAATATCTTTTTTTCTAGTAATAATATATTTTTTAAATCAAATAAATTAATTTGTTAACCCGCTAAATATAAACATTAAACCATGTTTAATTAAAAAACCATGAATTTTTGCAAATTTTTCTAGGAATACTGGTTTATTTTTACACAAACTTTACACAACATAAACAGTGATCACTCTTACAGTCACTGTTTTCCAATATTGCTACAACAAGAAGTAACTGTAGTTTTTGCTCATCTCTGATGGGTGCGTTTGTGTTATGTAAAAAAACAGTGATCACTCTGACTGTCACTGTTTTTTTTTTAATAACGACAAGAAATAACTGTAGTTTTTGCTCATCTCTATTCGGTTTGTTTGTGTTCTTTTTTTTATATGGCACTGACACTGTGTTAGTGTAACTGGATTTTTTCTCCAATCGGAATACAAATGATCGATCACCTTACTTTCTGCGGAACACCTCGACCTTGAGGGGGTGGCACTTGTCGTCTGGCACCTGGGCGCCCACCTGGATGGAGACATCACCCTGCGGACAGGCGCTCAGGGCCACCAGCAGGTTCATGTCCGCGAAAAACTCAATGAAGTCTCCCTTGCGGGCGGGACTGGGCTTGCAGAAATACTGATGCGTGTCCCGGGTGAAGCCGGTGCACATGAAGATGTTCCACACATCGTGCACGTCCTGCTCCGTCAGGCCACGCTCCTCCACAACAGCCTTGACCAGAGAACTGTGGCAACTGCCCACCCGATCCTTGCCCGTGATCAGCTTGTAGGTGTAGTCGTCGCAGCGCGTTCCAATCACATCGTGCAGCGCACCTCCGTCCTCATCGATTCCGTAGCCGGACAGGGAGTCGAACACGAACGTGGCCATGGGACGCAGATACGGCAGGCAGCTCCACAGGCGATCGTAGACACGCAGGTGCGAGGAGTGCAGCTGACGCGTTTTGCCGGAGTAAAAGCGCTCGGCGGTGTTCTCCAGGTTCCAGAAGTTCATGTCGCCCACCTGCGAGCCCTCGTGGACAGTGACGCGGCACAGGTCGCCCGCCTGCATTGTCCAGGTGCGCGCCTCCCGCTTGGGCACAACCAAAGTCTCCACCAGATCGCCGGTTAAAGCCTTGAAGCGCTTGTCCTGAAATAAGTACAAAATAAGGTTAATCTCTGGATAAGTCTTTCATTTGCTTTGCCTCTAATCTTTTTAGGTTGAAATGGTCCAAAGATTACTTATCGCGAGCTCGAACTTACATCGTATTCCTCCCTTGACACAATCGATGCCTCTGGTTTATCATAGCAGACGACGGGGGAGTGCTTCTCAAAGGTGCGGGGCTTGTCGCCGCGGCCACACCAGGAGGCGGGAGCGGTGAGGGTTTCAGTGGGAGCAGCAGTAGCCATATCTTGGGAGAGTAGTTTGTCACTAGAAGCAACATGTGACTGATTGCACTTACCTCTTCTCAGCACAACGACTGATTACGAACTGATCTAGCTTTACAGCTCGGCCGAGCAGGTTAGCTCTGGTAGTGCTATCGATAGGCAAGGCACAGCATAGACCTCTATCGCATTTCAAAGAATAAAGTATATTTGTTCAAACAGATCGTAGTATATTTATGAATTTTACCAAGAAAACTAGGTTTACATAGCAAAGCGGTTAGAATCAAGTAAACAAATCAACAAAAATAATCATTTCTCTGGCATTGTCGTTTTCTGACGAAACATTTATGATATTATATTAACTATAGATGCAATACTCGGACCTATCCTACATGTGGCTTTCTTTCGCGTGCGACGAAGATGCTAATTAAATCATTATACCTAAGCTAATTCGAACCTAAACTAGACAAGTATTCTTTAAGCAAGCGTTCATTTTGTTTTTATGTCTCCATGGCCACCTGGTTCTCCATGTTATCGAGCAATTCCTCCAGAAGGACGCGCAGCTCCTTGGAGGAGAACTCCTGCGGCAGCGGCAGCCGCTCCAGCGCCACCTTAAGCACAGAGGACAATTCCGTATTGGGACAGATGATGCACATGCCGTGAACCAGATAGCTGATGCTTTGCGAGATCTCGCTCTGGCAGAGACGGTGCTTTGAAGTGGGACACGGGAGGAGTGCGATCCTCGAACAGAGCTCACTCAGCTGGGGCTTTAGGTTCTCCCAGCGCGCGTTAATGTCTGCGATGTTTTTCGTATGTTGAATCTGGTTGAACTTGGCACTGATATCAATAAAGTCCAGGAAGATCTGGCCCTGGTTGGCCCAGTTGGGCACAAGGATGCTGCTGCCCTCGGTGTTCTCGAACTGAATGAGAAGACTGTGCAGGTAATCCATTCGTCCTGTAAATAAATAAATAATAAAACCTTAAAAATAACTACTATTGAGTCACAATAAACTAAACTCACCGTTTATAATCGCATCTGGGGCTATGTACTGAAAGATAACCTCGTGCGCCTGCACCCAGTGCCTGGCCTTCAGCAGATACTTGGCCTGCAGGTGTCGTTTGCCCAATGCTCCGGCTTTTACCGCCTTGGCGTAGTCCACCCAAGACATGGGAACATTTAACTCCTCGACAATAAAGCGCTCCTCGGCATTCAAAGGTATATTCGCGGATACTATTACGTTGCGCTGCAGCATCTGCTGCACAGCCCGTTCCCGCTGTGGCCGACGCTTGAGGTGCAGCAGCACGAATGTGGCCCACTGCCAAAGGCCTTCGTTCTCCAACTGGCTGGCAAAGTCCACCGTGAGGCGTGACTCTGTTAGTTCGGAGCAGTGCCGGTAGCCAAGAGCTCGCAGATTTTGAAGCACAAGCCAACTAAAGTAAGCAAAAAAAAATTTCTATCGAATTTTTTAAGATGTATTGTTAAACTTACCTTAAACGAAAGTCCATGGGATCGGCGGTGTGTGTAATCGGATTGAGGGTTTCTTCTAGAGAATGCGTTCGCTTCGAGTACAGCTGGAGCAGGTGGTAGCGCAGGTCATAGACGGGTTTTGTTTCACTAGCAGGTGCTTCCTTGTAGCTTGGCTTCGGGGGCTCCGCATAGCACTCCTCAGCCTTGAAGGCCTTGTTGTATGCGTTCAGAGCATCGGTTATGGTGGAGGTTGGTGCTGTAAAGTACCACAGCTGCATTGCCAATACCGTCAGCCAGTTTTGGTCTTCCATTAGATTGATAGCCCCCTGGGAACTCTGCATCATGGGCACTCCGGCGGCCAGCATGAACATCTTAAGGCGCTCCAGGTCGATGTGCTTGTCCGACTTACTCTGCTGCCAGGCATAAAGCTGCTCTTCAATCAGCAATCGGAAATCGGCACCCGAACTGAGTTGGGCCAACACAAGAGCCAAATTCGCATCATCGTAGTTGAAGGCCAGCTCGCAGGCCTCGCTCACGCGATGGCAACTGAGCAGATCGAGGATGTGCTCCAGGTAGCTATGGTTGCTGACCTTCTTCGAGAGCAGGTCCTTGCCCATCAGCGTATTCTCGAGCCACTCGGAGAGCAGGCTGCGCCGGCACATGACCATGTAGTGCGAATTGTTATCCATGTCCAGCAGCTCGTCATGTACACCCCAAAGAGCGAACAGGAGCGACCACACGGACACATAGTACTCCTCTATCTCGCCGGCATCTCTCTGCTTCAAGGACTCGGCAAAGTGCTTAGACACCAGGTCTGTGCCGTTGTTCGGATGCAGCCAGGGGCAATCGGTGCCCTCCACCTCCACAGAGAGACTGTCGCGCAGTTGCACCTCCAAATGGGAGACGATACCCTCTCGAATGCTACCATTACCCTTGACCATATTGAACTGCACCATTTGCAAAACACTGGGCGACATATCACTCGGCAAACGAGGTGCAAAAACCAGCGAAGCGGGCAAAGCTGCTCCAGAAACTGTAATTAATTTAAATTCTTATTTTATAAACATTATTAAAGTAAGTTTTTAGTTTTACTTACATTCTTTGAGATTGCGCTGATTGTTAAAGGTGCTCGGCAAAACCAGGGAGTTTTTCGGACCAAAGCTCAGCTTGAAACTCCGTCCCCTGTATAAACCCAGATCTGCGATCCACGTTTCACGTAAATCATAAGCAATGGAACGCGGCAGAGGAACCGTGGTGGCAAACATCTTGACTGCGGCCACTTTGGGCTTGCAGACAAATTTAAAGGGCTTCAAGACGACGGTCTCCGTGTGCTTTTGCTTTTCGTTAGCCGCTATGCTGCCGGTTGCCATTGATGAAGTCTGCAAAATAATGAGAGTTAGACATTTGCCTCTTGGATTGGAAAGTACTATATAAACATACTTCCTCGGACTGTGCGTCACACAAGAGGCTGGCCACAGAGGCCGAGGATGAGACGGGGATAGCAGATGGATGCCCAAAGTCGTATTGGCTGGAGTTCTCCGAGGCGCCGTCTTTCCACGGCGAAGGGTCGACGTTGAAGAAGTTGCGATGTCCTCTAGTTGGCTCTAAAAAGGCAGGGTTTTTACATAATTGTTATTAAATGTTTAGTGTTAGTTACACTTACCCATAGCCTCATCCTCGCTGGCATTGTCATCCACAAACAAAGAGGACTTCATCAGTTGCATCTTGTGCGGCTCGTTTCCCACCATTTCCTGGGCCAAAACGGCCGTGGGGCTGGTAATGAACGGATGGGTACGTGGCGGTGCATCGAACATGGAGAAATTTGATGCCATGCCGGCTTGGAAAAACTCTGCGTGCAGTAAACAAAACAATTATAGTGAACTAAATGATATATTCTACAAAAGTATCTACTTACGCGTCTTGTCAAAAAGCAAGAACTCGGCTGTGTCATCCATTAATCTGGATCCATTGACCACTCCTGCGACCAATGCCTTTGCATCAAGGTTGCGGGCTGCATCTTCCGATATCTTTTGGGCCTGTCGCAGTGAGTTCAGGGTCATTTTATCAGCAGCAGCAGCACGTTGTTGCGCCTCCAGGGAAGCCATTTTAGCCTTCTTTGGATCGGTGGGCACTTGTTCCTCCTCATCGCTGTCGTCCAGACCGTATTTCGAGAAGTGTTTCACGCGGAATACCCAGCTGCCCGTCTCCGGGCGGTACTCGATGAAGCGCGTGTCGTTCTTGTCACAAACCCGTCGCAGTTTGCCTTCCCAGTCCATCTCGAGGAGGCGCTGCGGCTCCTTGATGGCCTCATGCTTCGTCTTGTCCAGTGGCCACACTTGATCAAGGGTTACCTGTGCGTCGCGGTTCAGGCCCTGCCCGATGGGTGGCTTGTTGTCGTCATCGGGATAAATAATAATTTCCCTGTTGCGGAAGTGGACTGCAAGCGTAGGAATTAATTAAAATACGAAAGATAATATATTGAAAGAGCTGCTTACCGATCTCATCTAAATTTAGGCCAGCAACATCCAGTTCCTTGCCGAAGAATACATTTCCGTAGCCCTCGCGTCCAACTGTAAAGTTCGGAACGACACAGGAACCATCTTCGGCCAAGTACGAGCGCAGATCGTCCAGCGTTGGTATGGTGTAGTACCCGACGCGGCGCAGCACAATGCCCGTGGGATGGGCCTCGTAGTCGGGGCCCTCGCCGGCAGCCGCCTCGATGGCCAGACGTGAACGGTTCGCCGAGTGCTCCTCTGCCTCGTGGGATCTGCTTAAGAGCGCACTCTCATTGGCCTGATCCGAGGTGAATGTGTCCCGTCGGGCAATGGCGCTAGCCTGATCCTCGAACGGGTTCTCCGGAATGGTGGACACCGACAGGCGCACGGTTGACGATGGGCGGTATGTCTCCAGAGGTTTGCGGGGCACCAGCTCGTTGAGGGTGCTATTGTGGGGAGACGCTTGATCCATTCCTGTCTGGATATTGTGCTGACGCACCTTTTCCAGGTTGTTGGGGTGCAGCCACGACTCGCGGCGACTGCCATCCTGGCTTTCTCGGCCAGTTGCCGCTCCTGGCGAGTGTCCTGCCGGCGGTGGCTCACTGGGAATAGCGCCGCTGAATGATTCGCGTTCCTTGTTTGGAGTTCCCACTCTTGCTCGGGACTGCGGAGTGCTGGGAGCACTGCCATTTAAGTTGGAGACACTTCCTGTATCGACAGGATTAACCTTTGGTTTGATAACCAAACGCTTGGCGGTGGGCTTGAGGTTGAAGCACTCCACACTCGTATCCAGTTCCTCGAGGCCATCGAACAGGGACTTTCGATTCATAGTGCTGCCCAGGGCCTTAACCTTCACTGGATTTGCCACGTCCTTGGTGGCAATCTTGTACTGGTTGCTATTAAGGTCTAAAACCGCCTGCTGGGCAGCCGGATTCGTGGCTCTGGTTGCGTCCGCCTCGTTGCCGTGCTTTAAATCCTTGAAAATTGGCGAGTCTCCGTAGGGGGAAGTGACCCTGGCCAGGATCTGTTGGTGTATGGGCTGGTGCGATGGCGTCGTTATACCCACTGTGGGCTGGGCTCCCATTAGTCCGCCGGTTAATGAGTTGCTCGTTCCCAGGCCACCAAAGCCACCGCCCAAGGAACCACCGGCATTTCCAAAGGCGCTGGTACCACCTCCAAAGAGACCGCCAACGGGGGCAGCTCCCGTGCCGCCCAGTGTGGAAGTTCCGCCACCAAAGAGGCCACCTCCAGGCTTAGCTGCTTGACCAAAGAGCGATCCGCCCGTGTTGCCGGCGTTGAAGTTTAGCGGTGCTGCAGTGGTGGATCCAAAACCTCCAAATCCCGAGGTGGCTGGCTTGTTCAATCCAGAGTTGAAGAGTCCACCGCCTGTGGCTGCCGTGCTCGTGTTGATACCGAAGCCTCCAAAGCCGGTATTGGCCGTTGAAGTGGCTCCAAAAGCGGGCGCAGCGAAGCTAGTGGCCGGCTTCGCCCCAAAGAGTCCGCCGCCGGCGGTGCTCGTGGCCGGAGTCCCAAAGCCAAATCCTGTTGTGGCTGTTGAAGCAGCAGCGCCCAGTCCAAAGGCCGATTTGTTGGGATCGGCAGCGGGTGTGGCACCGAATAGCGACGTCTGCTGTGTGGCTCCAGCCGCAGTTCCAAAACCGCCGAATCCGGTGCTCGTCTGACCGAAAGCCGGTGCAGCGCTGGTAGCCGGTGTCTGTCCAAACAAGCTGGCCCCCTGTCCGAAGGCGGGCTTGGCTCCAAAGGGGTTCGATGCGTCGGTGGGCGCAGCAGCAAAGGGTGTGGTGGTGGCTGCTCCGAATGGTTTCTGCAGGAAGTTGTTCTGCTGGGCCGGCGCTCCAAAGGCACTGCTAGTCGCTGGCTGCTGCCCAAAGGCCGAGGTGCCAAACAGGCTCTTGTTCTCGGTCACCGCCTGACCGAACAGACTCGTTGTTTGCGGCTGCGTACTCCCAAACAAGCCGGTGGCCGCCGGTTGCGGCTGCGGTTGGGCCACCTGGCTGGAGAATCCAAACGCTCCCGGCGCACTGCCTGCCTGCGGACCCTTGCGCGAGCAAAGATAATCCTCCATGCGCAGCTCCTCCAGCGACTTTAGCTCGTACTCCTTCATGGCCGTGATGCAGTGCAGCTTCGTGTTGACACTATTTGGCTGACCGCTCTTCATCAGGGTATCCGTGCCGATTGTCGGTTGATACTTGGCCACGGCGGTGCCCGAATTAACACCGGTAGCCACAGCCGTTGCTTGGGGTTGGGCAAACGCGGAGGCAGTGCCGCTGCCAAAGACACTGGTGTTAGTGGGCGCAGCCTGTCCGAAGGATCCGAAGCCCGAGGTGCTGGTCGACGCAGCCTGCTGGCCAAACAGCGAGGTTGTGGGCTGGGCGGCCGCCGTTTGGCCAAAGGCCGTCATTCCCGGTTTGGCGGCTCCAAAGGCCGGAAGCGTCGACTGGCCGAAGAGTGAGTTGGTGGGCGCCGCTTGAGTGGATCCGAATATATTCGAGGTCTGCTGCGGTTGCGAGAATGCTGAAAAAAGACAATATTACACATTGCACGGAAAATTCAATTCAGCGTGTTCGTTTCTAACCTCCAAATGTCGAAGGCTGCGCTGTGGTGGTGGTCCCGAAGGCACTGGACGTGCTGGCTCCAAACAGTCCGCCCGTGGGCTGCGCAGGCGTGGCCGCAGCACCAAAGAGCGACGGCTGCGTCGGCTGGGCGGCAAAGGTGGAGGTGTTGCCAAAGGCCGGAGCAGCCGGCTTGCCGAACGCCGACTGGCCGAACGGAGTGGCGGCCGTGGTGCCGCTGAAGCTGCCGAAGCTGGTGGCCCCGGGTGTGGCCCCGAAGGTGGGTTTCGAGCCGCCAAACATGTTGCCCAAACACTAGTCTCGTCGTTCAGATAATCACACACATGTACTTGGGAAGCCCCCTTCCGTTGTCCTTCAGACGCGCGAGCTCTCGCGTTGAGCAATTCCTTGATTTCACAACGTTGGCAAACGGATCAGCAATGGCGCTGTTCGTGGAGTTGGGGCGGCAGGCGGCTGCCCGGGGCTCTGTCTAATATAATCAAACACGCGAAAAACACCGAGTCAGCATAAACAAAGCGAAGTCGGACGCAAAAGATGGACAGAAATGGCGCGCCGATTTTTTCACGATGTCTGCAGAGAACGAAATAGTGTGACCAGTGTAGGTGAATAAGTAAGTACTAGAGGTGGGAGAGTGTCGATGAAAACATCGAGGCATCGATGTTTTTGATTGATTGATTTGATTTTTAATTTTTTGAACCATCAGAGTTATTCAGACCATGTCCACTTATAAACATTTACTTGTTTTTTTATTTAAATTGTCAAACAATTTTCAAAATGCTGATTTGTTAATATCAAAAATATATCCCTGAAATATATCTATATTCGCTATACCAGGTGTCGTGCGTCACATGGAGTTGCCTTAAACGGCTGCCCCACATCAATAGTTCCCAAAGGAAGGGTAGACTGGTTGTTGTTGGTCTCGCGGCTCTGCCGCCGTAAAGCTGCTGAGGCTGCTGAGGCTGCTGTTTTATTCTGAAATAGCCGTAACTTAACCTCACACAATTTCAATCTATTGCTTAACATACCGCAGTGTGTCCTCCTAATTCTGCACGACAATGACAAGTTAATTTTCCCGGCTTTTTATAAGGGCTTTTCAATGTGCCCGTTTCACATTACCGCGAAAAATCCATACATTCTTCGGACTAGTTCAGAAAATACTCGATCACTAAATACTGACTATCGATAACAATTAACGACCGTCGACACCAGGTTAAAAATATATCACGATAAAAATATATATTTTTTATTTTAAGATATCGATATATTGATATTTTGATATATTTTTCACATCCCTAGCCTCTATATATATAGGAAATATGGTATTTTTAAGCGGTCGCACTGCCGGTCATACTGTTTGCATTGTGGGCGGGGGGCGTTCCCTTGGATTAATGACTTGAACTAACTTTTAAGCCCTAAGTAGACGCCCCACAATGGATACTACTGCCACTCGATCGCTCCCCTTTGTGTACAACTACAAGAACCATGAGGGCAGGGAGTGCACCTCGCAGCTGGATATCACCTTTCCCTTCGACCAAGAATCTCTGGAGGAGTGTGTGACCCAGTTGATGAGCCAGATGGATCCCTTGATGCGTTATCTGGACGAGAACATCAGTAAGTCCCAATTAATATTCCCTAAATCGAATGTAATGAAGCTTCAATCTCCCAAAACAGACCTGGAGAAGCACTTGCAAGAGTTTGTGGACACGGAAAACCAAAGGTTTTTGGATGACCAAGCCGAGAAGCTCCTTAATCAGGCTGCCAACAACGAGCTGGACTTGGAGGCTATAGTTCGGAACACGGAGCGTCTGTACAAGGATGAGCTGTTGCAGTTTGCTGATCGCGTGGGTCCCAGCGACGCCGATATATTCGCGCAGAGCTTTCATAGGTTGGTGCACTCCTCCTCGCTGGAGGAGATCCTTAAGCGGGAGCGAACCTATGCCAAGGTTGTGGCCGACATGACCGACCACATGGACAACGAGGTGGAGACGCTAAACAACTCGCAGCAGCAGGAGATGGACAGCCAGATAAACCAGCTGGACATCACCACGACCTCGGACGACATCAACAATCTCCTCGCACAGCAGTACACCACACAGAACTACGTACGCAAGCGCTACGAATCCGAGCTGGAGGCCATGATGGGCCATCAGAAGAACGAGTATAGGGACTGGATCACGAGTCAAGTCAGCCAAATGTTTCAGGCTTCCCCGGTGGCCACGCCGCTAGGAAACCGCTCCTCGATGTTCGTTTCGCAGCAGCCTTCGATGGAAGAGAGCTTCACCATCCACCTGGGCTCTCAGCTGAAGCACATGCACAACATCCGCATTCTCAGCGCCGACGTCACGGAGCTGTGCAGTCCGCTGCACGCCGAGGAGAGTTTGAATGGCTTGAACATGGCCTTGGGTCTGTACTCCAGCTCCCTGTGCGGCGTCGTGGTGCTGACCCCATCTATACAGGCGCAGGCCAACAAGAACATCATCAAGAACGCCAACAAGTCCACCGAGTTTCACTTCGAGCAGATTGATGTGCAAATGGAGAACATTGAGAAGCAGATTCGCAGCCTAAGCACCGGCGATTCCAGCAATAGCAGTAATAGCAGCAGCACGGAAGACAGTGCCACGTCCTCGCCGACAAAGAAGCATGTGCCCAGACTGAAGACGGGCGACTTCTTCATTACGAAGCACTCGAATCTCTCGCAGTCCCATGTCATATTCCATCTGATATCGGACGAACCCATCAACAGTCCCAGTGAGATCAACTCACGACATCCCGTGATCTTGGGGCTAAGGAATATTCTCAAGACGGCAAGCAGGCATGACATTACCACGCTGACCATTCCGGCGCTGCTGCGGCACGAGATGAGCGAGGAAATGACGGTCCAGTGGTGCATCAGGCGAGCGGAGCTGGTTTTCAAATGCGCCAAGGGATTCATGATAGAATCTGCGTCTTGGGGAGGAGCTGAATTAAGGTAATGTTTTATCATTTTACTGTCAAGATTTTTCGTTAATTTTTCAACTACTTGTAGCACCTTGCAATTGCTACTGCCTGACGACATATCGGAGAGCCTGTTCACCACTCTGGCGGGCATGGTGCCCAGCGTTTTCCATGTGGCCAACCCGAAGATACTGGTGGACACCAGCAAATAACTACGAACATTCCTCAGAGAATATTGAAAAAGACTTTAAATTATTTGTATGAATATACAGTTTATTCAGATTCAGAGTTATATATATTTATGTATATGCTTCGTCGTTATTCGTCGTCGTCGTCGTTCCGCTCAAAAAGTTCTCTTGTAACTTCAACACACTCAGAATTGTCTGTAAATGTTCCTGTATCAATTTGTTTTGTTTGTCAATAATTCATCGCAACCTTTTTCAAAACTACAACACTACGATGTATAAGTACATATCTCATATATATATATTTAGTTATGCTTTAGGTATGTGTAGGTATCGTGTGTATATTACTTCCAAATGTAAATGTTTATCTTTGGTTTCGACCCCCCCATTCGCGAGTGTTTTGTAATGTGTGATGTCTGCTGTGTGTGGATTGTAATTAAGTCTGTTCGGTTATCTGCTTCGATTATAATAATGATACTTTGAATAACTCTGATCATTAACTTGTAAATATGCCTTTGAAATATATATATATATATATTTATGTATATCTAAACAATTGTATTCTGCGGTATCTGTTCGGTTCTGTTAACAATTAATTAGGTTCTGTTCTGTTTATTAACATTTCGCTGTTTAACTTTGCTTCGTTTTCCTTTTATTTTGGATTTAGCCCAGTGCGTTGTCTGCTGTCTGTGTGTGGTTTGCTGCTTTGCAGTGGGGGAAATACAGAGTATCAGAAAATATGTGAATATTTGATTGGTTTGTCCGGCTTAAGGGTTACATAAAATTAGTGACAAGTGTTAAGGTACAGGAACGGACCGTATCGAGTTTTGGGTGCGAGCAATATAATACATATATCATATATCTCTTGGATCTCAATGTGCCAGGATGATGGGTTTTTTGGTACTTTGGGGGACTGCGTTCGAAAAAATTGACGTAATTAATTATCAATAAATTACACTGCTATAGCCGGTCGCCAATAAATGCGCATTGGAGTAATATATGGCCAACAGACCTGAATCGTCGCTCTGTTCCAGCTTAAATTATATAAATTAGAAGCCATTGCTCTGTCTTACGTAAGCTGATTTAATAAATACTCTAAAATTAAGTCTGAGAACAGTGCCTGGGATCTGGAGCTCTCCTAAGTATACATTCGTTTCGCCGTGATCTACTTAATTTTCTCATTGGTTTACTCGCTACGTCGATGAAGAATGAAGTCATGCCGAAAAATCGAATAATGGTTTCTATAAATGGGTCTCTAGCTTAATACTTGGCGCATGCCTTACGTTCTAAGGGGGTAGTATGCCTAATACATTTAGTTAAATCATCAGAATACATGTTAAAAAAGTTCACTAAAATTGAAACTATCACAAAAAACAAATACTTTCGCAAAAGTACAAATGTAACTCAAATAAATTATCGTATTAATTGGTTGAGTATGCAAGTGGGTGTGTCGCGTGTGTGTGTAGAGTGAGTGCTCGACTGTTTACATCTGACTCTCCTTGCGCCACTGGAAGGTGCCCGACTTGACGCCAATGCTGGAGGAGCCCTGATTGCTGCTGGAGGAGAGTATGTTGTTGGTGCGTCGGATCAACTGGGAGGCGGCATCGAAGCGACTCCGGATGAGCCGCATTGCCGGATTACTGGATACACCGCTGCGCTTGCTCTTGCTGTTTGGGTTTAAATATAAGACCATATAAGTTCTTGGCTTCCGATAGGAATTTGTAGCACTACTCACCCCGAGGAGCTGGGCTGGTTTTCCTTGAGGTTGCCCAATATAATCCTCATATGCGTGTCCCGGGCAAAGTGATTATCCGGCAGCGAGGACTTGGCTCCACCGCCACTACTAGTTCCGGCTCTATCATCATCCACGAAGGCATTCAGTCCTGGCAACTGGCCCGGAGAGCTCAGCTCGCTGCTGGGCGAATGCGGTGGCGTGGCATACAGCGGCGACATGCACTCCATGTCGTACATGTCCGCATCGTTGGCCATATTAGATGCTATTAGAGAACAATTACCATTAAATATAATTCGGATTTGATGGATTTCAAGTGGCAACTTACCAAGCTGATGCTCGCTGAGATCGGGCAGAACCTGGGAATGCCGCTGGCCACCGCCGCCGCCGCTGGACTTGTGACCTGAGGCGCCCGAGCTGGAGGCGTGCTTCGAGTTGACCATCAGATTGTTGCGTGAGCTGAGTTTGCTTTGTCGCTGCAATTGCTGGGTGAAGGTAAGTGGCGCTTGCTGTGAAAATAAAAAACTCTGAATTAGAAAGGACTCTCTCTAAGGATTCCCAATATAGTTACATCATTGCTGCTGCCTGTGGACTGACTAGAGATGACGCTCTTGCGCTTGTGCAAACTGCTCGTGTCCGACTGCATCGTGTTCTGGTAAAAGTTGTTCGAGCTGTGCGTGGAGCTGGAGGCATTGAGCACGTGCAGGTTGCTGCCATTGTGCACCGTTGCCGTGGTGGCCGCCGAGCAGACCGAGGAGGCCGAGGCGTGCGCCGGATACGGGGCCAGGTTCTGGTGGAGCGGCAGAGCCGGCGGCTGGTCCGGGGACCTCAGCATGCTGGCATGTGCGTGGAACTTGGGTTCGTTGGGATTGCTAGCTTCATCTAGGGAGGCGGAAAGGAAGGGACAAAAGGGGAAAGCATTAGTAACAGAGCAAGAGGCTTCTCCTGCGCGGGCTCTTACTCTTAGTGTAGCTCTCGAAGATCTTCAGGATGCTGGTGCGACTGGACTTGGCCGCCAGCTTGATGGGCGTGCGTCCGCAGTGGTCGGACTTGTATGGATTCGCCCCGAACTGGAGCAGGGCGATCACGCACTTCTCGTGCCCCTCCTGGGCGGATATGCCCAGGGCAGTGGCTCCCTGCTTGCAGGCGTGATCCGCCAGGGCTCCGTAGTAGAGAAGGATGTTCATGACGTCGTGGTTGCCCTGCCAGGCGCACGAGTGCAGCGGTGTGCGAGCCTCCAAGTCCATGGAGTTGACATCAGCCCCGGCCTCGATCAAGGTCTTGACCATGTCCGCGTGCCCCTGCCAGGCGGCCACATGCAGGGCAGTGCGTCCTTCGCTGTCCGGAATGTTCACATCTACATTGGTCATGTCCAGCAGGTACTTGACAATCTCCAGCTTGTTCTCCAGCGCCAGAATGTACAGAGTGGTCCGTGAGTCCGCGTCCTTCGAGTTGACATCACAGCAGAACTTCAGCAGGAACTCCACGGTGTCCATATGACCCTCCAGGCAAGCCAGCCGGAAGGCCGTCTTGCCGTCATGCGCCTTCTGGTCCACAAAGCTGGAATGGATGTCCAGCAGGGCCTGAACGCAGTTGAGCCGTCCTTCCTGAGCTGCCAGATGCAAAGCTGTCTTTCCCTCGTTGTCGCACTCGTCGATCTTGGCCCCCGACTCGAGCAGCTGCAGGCACACCTCGTGGAAGCCCTCGAAGGCGGCATAGTGCAGTGGCGTCCATCCGGCATTGTCCCGATGTGTTTCATCCAACCCGCGGTCGAGGAGTTGCCTCACCGTCTCCACATTGCCCTGGGCAGCGCCAATGCTGAGCACGGTGCGTCCCTCGGAGTCCATGCAGTCGATGCCACAGCCCCAGAAGAGCAAGAGCTTCACCACAGTGGCGTGTCCGGCCGTGCAGGCAGCCCACAGCGGTGTCCGTCCCATAAAGTCAGCCAGATCCGGATCCGCAGCGTTCTCCAGGAGCAGTTCACAGACCTCGGCGTTGCCCTCGAAGGAGCTGACCAGCAGCGGGGACATGCCGTCATTATCCAACTGATCCGTATTGGCGCCGTGATCTAAGAGCGTCGAGATAACCTTGCTGTACCCGGAGGAGCCGCACAGGGCGGCCACACACAACGCACTGCGTCCGTCCAGATCCAGGTGATTCACATTTGCGCCATTCTCGAGCAGAATCTCCACAATGTCGTAGTGACCCATGTAGGAGGCGGCAATCAACGAGGTGCGTCCCTGGCGATCAACAGAGTTCACATCCGCTCCCGACTCAATCAGTAGCTTCAGGATGTCCTCGTGTCCGCTCCAGGCGGCGGCCCTCAAAGCAGTGCGTCCCTCTTTGTCCGCGAGATCGATTTTGCAGGCCGGCTGTGAGATTAGAAGGCGGACCACCTCACTGTGTCCGCCCCAGGAGGCGGATCTCAAGGGTGTCCACCCATCGCGATCGGCATGGTTCACATCCACCCGCTGCATCCGGCCAGTTCCGTCGTTGCAGGGTTGCGAGAAGCTGAGCAGCAGCTTCACCACCTCAAGGTGTCCGTTCCGCGCGGCAATGTTCAAGGCCGTCTGGCCATTGTAATCCTCAATCTCCAGATCGATGGGGCTCTTGCAGGCATTGAGGGCCCGCTCCAGCAACTGATGATTGCCATCGTTGGCCAGAATGTGGATCAGAGCCTTGCCCTTGTGCAGCTCGATGTGGTGCGAGTCGGAAAGCTGGTGCAGTGTGCTCGAGGCATTCTCATCCTGGCTCTCGGCTGGCGGCTCGCTGTGCTCCGACGGACTGCCCGCGCGCTGGGTCTCCATCAGGCAGCTCTTCTCGCTGGACAACAGCAGGTCGGCCAATTCGAAATCGATGTTCTGTGATTTCTCCGAGAGCTCTGGAGACATCAGTGAGGATTCACAGGAGTTCTGGGACTCGGCGTTATTGATGCCCGTCTCGATGAGCAGCTTCAACATCTTGGCGTCCGTGGGCAGACTGGGCTTGAAGAAGTCGCACAGGAACTGGGCGAAGGGCTCGCTCAGCTCGCTGGCCAAGAAGCGCTCCAGCATGGCGCGGGTCTTGGGCAGGAAGTTGGCGTCGTACTTGAAATCGTGCTCGCACTGGGCGCAGCAATTCATCTGGTTCGTGTAGAAGCAGTCGCTGAGATTGAGCCGCGACTCGAGAAGCATCAGGATGAGGTCGAGGTCCACGTGCCGGCTGGTCAGGTACTCCCCCGACCGGATGAGATGGTAGGCAAACCTACGCACCGTGTTGGCGCAGAGAGTGTCAGCCACCAGCAGGTAGTACATTGAGATCATGACGTGGCCCTCGTTGACGTCGCAGATGAACTTCTTGGTGGCGAACTTCACGTCCACCAGCCAATCGGCGAAGGAGTTGTGGAAGATCTTGAGGCGCTGGGCGTTGGAGTCATAGGCCAGGATGTTACGCATAAGCTGCAGGCGCTTCTCGAACTCCTGACAGTCGATGGTGTAGTTGTGCGTGCGAAGGCAGTTGAACAGGAAGAGCTTGTCCACATAGCCGGAGGAGGCCAGCAGAACGTTGAGCAGGGGCCGGATCTTCATGTACTGCTTCTTGTTGAAGGACTTCTGGCAGATGTACAAGTACAGGCCGTTCAGGGTGCAGGGGATCAGCTTGATCTCGCGGAAGCTAAAGAAGTTATCCTTGATGCCGTGCAGGACCTTCTCCAGGTAGAGAATACAGCCGTTCGACTTGATGTACAGCTGGTGCAGGGACTCAATGATCTCCTTGGTTAGCATAATGCTGTCCTTGAAGTCCGAGTTCAGTCGGTTTATGATGTACTCCTGGACGTCCTTGACAACGTGCGACTTGCGCAGGTCGTCCAGCGTGATCTTCTTGAAGCCGGTGAACATTTTGGTAATCTGCTTGGTCTGCTTCTTGGTGGTGCAAACGAGGAACAGCCACTTGGGGAATAGGTGAATGTGGTTAGAGAGGAGTTCCGCCACATTCCGGCTCTTGTGACTGGTCACGGTGCCCCTGCCGCCCTTCAGCGTGGAGATCAGATTGCCCTCGTTGATGTAGTTCTCGTCGATGGAGTCGATCAGCAGCAGGAGCGCCGTCTTGGGAGGAGTGAGTTCCAAAAGGGGAAACAGGAAAGCCTTCTTGAAGCACTCGTCCGGGTTCTTCTCGATGTTGTCCACGCTGAGGCACTCGAGTATCTCCGGATTGGAGAGCAGCAGCTCGTAGTAGCCATCGGCGATGATGGTGCGACAGCTCTTGGTCTTGGGCAGCGGTGGGGGCAAGGTGTTGGTGTTCATCCGCGGCTTCTCTCCGGGAACTGGTGGCGGAGCCTGAGCAGGTTCCTCCTCCTTGCCATTCACTTTCGTTTCGCTGAAATCAATGAGCGGTTCTGAGCTTGAATTTGCCTCGTGCTTCGGTTCCTCGTTCTTTATTTCCTTGTCAGACTTTTCCAGCTCCTTTAGCTCCTCATCAAGCTCCTTGTCCGCCTCGGGCTTTTCCTCCTCTTTAACCTCGTCGCCTTCTTTCGGCTGCTCTGCGTTGTCATCCTTGATGGCCGCCTCGATTTCGTGCTTCTCTTGGTCAGTACTGGGATCAGCAATATCCTCGCCACCGCCTTGCTGAATGGCCTGACCGGAGCCATTGCTAATGGTGGCCAGCTTTGAGGGAGAAAGCACTCCGCTTCCAGAGCGTCCACGCTTCACGGGTATCTTAGACTTGCTTTTGGCGGGACTGGATTTGGCGGCCTGCTGCTCGAGAGCCTGCTTCTGATCTTTTTCGCTGCCCATGTCCTTGTCCTGCTCGGAATCTGCACGCTCCCTGGAGGCGCGCTTTGGTGGATGAGTCCCATAGTTAGGGCCGCCGGTCTTCTCATCTAGATCTCCGGCATGTCCGACCTGCAACGGAGCCGGCTCCGATTGTTGCCGCGTGAGACTCGACCTGGCCGCCTTGTTGACCGTGGAGGTGCGCTGCGACTGGAAGTTGTCCAGCTCTTTGGTGTCGCACTCGCTGGCTCCTCGCTTCAGCTCTTCGATCAGCAGCTCCTCGGCATTCTCGCTCAGACTGATGTTGTTCATCGCCTCATCCAGCTTGAACTCTTGCTGCTGGGCCTCCTCGCGAAGAAAGGAGAAGCCCTCGTCTATGATCCGCTGGCTATCATCGCGGCTGATCAGGGAGGCGTGACTGAGCAGCTGCAGGACTATTTTTCGCATAAACAGCGACAGACTGTGGCACTCCGGATTCTGGGACTCGATCAGGTAGCAGGCCAGCAGCTTCCGGTTGAGAATGCCCTTGGTGCCGGAGTTGCCCTTCATGATGGCCTGGCAGATGGATGTCTTGCCGGAACCGTTTGAGCCCAGCACCAGGCAGCCGTTATAGCTGGAGCTCGAGATGGCCGCTGCCTTGGCCCGCGCCGAGACATAGTTGGAGGAGACGGCTCCCAGTGCACCAGGCACACCCTTCTTGCCCGCTGTCCGCTGCTCGAGGCACAGGGCAATCTTCTTTAGCACCCACTCGCGATGTATGTAAACTGTGCCCACGATGCGGTTATTCGGTTCCAGGGCTCCACTATTGACCAAACCATTGACTTCCTTGTCGGGTGACACTTTGCGCTGCATTAGGGCCTCCAGGTTGCCGTCGGTATCCTCGGCTGCCTGAGGTTTAGCCCCTCCTGCCGCCTCCTGGCCATCTTCCTCTGGTGCCGAGCCGGCACCACCGCCACCATTTGTTTCCCCATTCGCGTGATGGTTCACATCCTGCGGAAAGTTCTGCTGCACCAGATTGGCAAAGTGCTCTTCGCGTGCCAGATTCGAGAAGCTGGCGTTGGGACAGTCGCGTCCGCTGATCTCTAGCTTCTTCTGCAGCTGCGTGGTGTCCTTGAGGAAGTTGAGAATTCGCCGATCTTCCAGCTGCTGGTTGGGCGTGCCACCCGGCGGCTGGTTGCTATATTTGGAGCCACCCACCAGGGCACTGGTGGAGGCACAACCGTCAACGCCGTCGCCCTCGGCGTCGTCCTCATCGGCATCTAGATCTGTGACCTGCACAGGATTCCCGTTGCGGGCACTGGCCAGACGATTGGAGTCCCGGAAGTTCGAGAGCTTCGTTTCGGGATTCGTTATGGGCGCGTGTCGACTCCGTTCGCCGCTCTTGTAGCGATCGGACTTGCGCAGAGGTGTGGCATACAGCATCTCCTTGGGCATGTTGCCACTGGCAGGTGGCTTGGCTATCGCCGGCGTGGAGTTGCAATTGCCAATGGAGTTGGCATTGGGATTACTGCCGGTCACTGCCTGCGTGGATGACTTCTGCTGCTGCATCTTGCGCACGGACTCGTTGTACATCGCCTGACAGGGCAGATTTTCGTAGATGTCATTGCGCAGATTATCGTTGTCCGTGTGCTTAGACATTGTGGCTGGGTGCTGGATGATGCTGTTGCTTCAGGATGCGCCTAATCCGTTTGCCGAGACTGTCTGCTGTCTGCTGTCTGCTCCAGAGGCGGCGGGTTCGTTGGCTTTCTGCTGTGCCTGTTCAGCCTTTCACTTAAGCCGCCTTTAGCTTAGATGCCTGCAAAGAGGAGAGGTATAAGTTTAATGCGTCAGTTTAAAGTTAAAGCGAATGCCAAAGAGTGTAATTAAAATGCAGCAAGTGATTATAAAGACGTTAACTAAAGGATATATGATCCAATTTAATGGTTCTACTTACTCCCAATAATTACACCCAACTTGAAACCATTAAATTCTTTGAAATATAAATTCTTTAATATAAAATCTAAAGCTTTAAAATGATTTATAGTTCTTGAAAATTAATGGCAGAGCTTCCTGCTCGTAATCCGCCTTCTCGTTAGTTGCATTATATCCTTGAGATAACAAAAATTACCTTTCCCTCTTCGGCTGCTCCCTCTTGCAGCTTTTATGTGCCCATTACTTGAACTTAACTAGCACTTTCTTCTTCTTCAGCCATGTTTTCCAGTGGCTTCACTTTTTTTTTTCAGCATCCTGCCAACAATTGACCTGATTTCTATACATTTTTAACCCTTTGGCAGCTGGCTCGCGCTCCTCCCATTCATTCACCTCATCCTCCTTCGAGTACACACCCACTCGCTGTGCACACACATTACATATATCCGTGTATATATGTTAGAGCTCTTGCATACTTGTCATCATTTTTCCTGCGCTCGTCTTTACGCGCAGTGTCCTTTGTTCTCCGGCTTTCGCCATATCTAAGCTTATATGCCATTTATGTGCGTCGTTGAGGAGGAGCTCTAGGAGCTCTAGGAGCCTGAGCCTGGGCCCCAGAGGTGGCAGCAGGAGCAGGAGCTGCGGCATTAGATTGCAAGCCCAGCTCTGTGTAAATAATGCTTTTCATGCCACAAAGTTTTTATTTTAAACTTCAATTTACTCGTCGAGCGACTGTCTCCTCCGTGTCTCCATGTCCATGTCCATGTCCGGGGGGAACGAGGTAGGAGGTGGGGGTTTCAACGTAACTAATGATTCGTCCCAGCACGCTGCTTGTTGTGCAACTTTCAGCTAGAAATGGAGCAAATTCAGCACGTTCTTCGTCCGCTGATGGCGAGGCCACAAAACTGGGGCCGTAAAAAAATCCGGGCCAAGTGAAATGAATGATTTACGCCTTGCCCGTAAAAAGGGGGAAAAACATTTCCACGGCTCCGAAATGACACAACCGATGAGAGTGTGAGTCGCGACGGATTACCATAATGTTGGCAAGTCATCTGTAAAATCCATTGATTGGGCGGGTGACAGCGCCCAGGTAACAGGAGCAGGAGCAGGACCTGCCAGACGCCATCGGAATCCGTCAGGAAAGTCAAATGGAAATGGTCCGGACGACACAAGCGACACATCAACGTCCTGACCGCGCCGGCACGTGAGTGCTTTTTGCTTTTGGCGTTGCGGCAGTTTTACTCGTAATTATAGGATGAATCCCGGGCTGCAGCCGCATTGTTGAACCCGGTTTGCCGCCACCGCGGTTTGCCACCTCCTGCCATCGACCCATCGACCCAGCAATCCAACGACCACAACAATACAGCACGTACGGTGTTGCATTTGACTTTTCCCACACAGAAAGAAAATAAGTAAAGGGATTTTTTTGAGTAATTTAATAAAAATAAATTAGGACTCGTTTATATGGCAGATCGAATTTATTGTTTTTGTTAGAGAACTATGAAAAATCTTCAGAAAACTTAGCTAAGGATCAGACTTTAACATCTATCGCGCAATCAAGATTTGGGAATTTTTAGAGATTTCTTTGCAACACTTTTAATCTTATTATATAATTTTTTGTTCAACATTTCTAGATTTGGGAATTTTTTTTATTAGATCTGTCTTTCCAATCACTCTAATCTTATTATTATTTATTTCCTTTACATAATATAAGATGGTTATAACTATATTTATATGTATAAGAGTCCCCTCAATAAACAAAAATAGAAAAAGAAAATGTGGGAAATAAGAAAAACCATCCTGAAACCAACTATAAATATAAAATAGGTTAAAAGTCACATTTTCCTTTTTTCTTAAAATGTAATTTACATTTATTCAGATCCCTTCTTCTACCAAAACCCTTTTTATCAGTGAAGTCCTAAAAAATCGAGTTAAAATTGATTTTTTTTCTTGTTGTGTGCACTTTTCAGTATCGCGTAGTTGGCACGTTTTACTCGATTCTTCCCTTTTATGAAGTTAAATTGATTTGCCATTGTAAACGAAATGGAAATGGAAAAGCCCAAGACCAAAGACTGTGATTTCTCGCCGCTTTTTGGCTTCTCCTGAAAAGGCTGAAGGGAAACAGCTTTCTGCGCTTAAAGATTTTCGTAGCGTGAGTAAACAGCTCGGGAAAAGTGCTAATTATGCAAGTTTAATGGCTTTTCTGAGCCAGAGAGTGCGTGTAGTAGGCATTCGAGAACAAGAAGAAGAAAAATGGGGGCGCAGCCGTGCTAATTGCAATTTCCAGAGCACGGAGTAAGTTTTCCCTTTGCCCAACTTGACAAACAGGCAGACCGTGTAAGTCTCGATGAATTTTTCATGGCTATTAGTGGGGCTCCCCCAGTTATCGTTAGTTTGTAAAGTTTAATTGGCATGCTCTTCAGCCAATTATGATAATTAAACGTGGGAGCAGACTCAATCACGCATTGTAATTGAACTGAATTTCGAGTCTGATTCAGACCTGAGGAATTCCCCAAATGAAATATGTATAAACATATTAAAGAATTTAAACAAATGGCTGAAAGTGATTTAATTAAATGAGCAAAATATTTGTTGCTGCCAAAGGAACACACATTGGAAGTAATCATGAATATGAAGACAGACAGCCAGGCAGTTGGTTGGAGGAGAGCCACATGGGGGCCTCTCAGCCTCTGGTTCCCCAGACATCTGGAGCTTGAAATGTATCCGTATCCGGAGTATCTGGCAGCTGGTTGAACTTGAGCAGCATTTTGCGGCGTGGGAATATTTTGCTGGCTGCTGCCGTGGGCCCACAAAAAAAGAAAATGCAAATGTACATTTTTCGCCTGGAAAAACTCTGACGTTGGGCACCGCCCCGAAAAAAGAGGAGCTGAGCCAAAGGAGAGGAGGAGGACCGGACCACTGGCTGGCTTCCTGGGATGTAATTGAAATGTTGCACCCAACGACAGGGCGTTTAATGCACTCGGCATTTACATTTACATTTTGGCCCGAAAGGATGCAGACAGGAAGTACTCCATTAATTTGTATTTACATTTTCAGTATCGCATTTTACTCTTTGCTCTCTGTTTTATTTTCTTTCTTTCTTTTTATAAATTTGTTTACCGGCACTGATGTTGATTATAATGGGCGCCGCTCATGTTTAAATAATAACTTTTCGACTTGCCGGCTCCCTCAATTATTCAGGCAATAACTTTTCGTAAACAAAATATATTCCATGCATGGCAAACAGTGTTCAAATGCAAAACAAGTAAAGAGAAATATATGCAAAACCGAGTTAGATACGACATGTATTTATTGCAAGCCTCGACAGCAACTATTCATCAGTGCAACGAATTGAGAGCGCAAATACACAATCAAATATTGCATCAAATTGTTTGGCAAAACAGCCAACGAAAAGGTAACAAGAGAAAATAATATGGAGGAAAAAAAATGTGGAGAAAAATCCAACAAAATTCGCTGTACGTGCAGAATCATGTGAAAAACAGCGGCAGAGGCATCCAGCCAGAGTTTTCAAACACCAAGGAGCACTTCCGTATCGATTTTCAAGCTCCCTCCGCTGCAGGCACTGACAGAAAAGGATAAAAAAAAGGGGGAAGCCACAGATCGAGAAGTAGACTTTAGTATACCCTGTATTGGAAATGATATGTCTTTATTCTTCTTTGAAACTTAGAAAAACTCATACTTGGAATAAAAACAGTGACAGAATCTTATAAAGTTATTCTTTCTTATATCTAGCCTTATTCTTAGATAATAAATCTTTAAAACTCAACAAGTAACCACTTGAAATCTCTATATACTTCATCTTCCCATCAGCTCTCAATATCCTTCGGCGGATGTATTCAATTCCTGGCTGATTTTTCAGGCCATGAAAAGTTTGAAGGCGAACGAAATCAGAACGAATACTCTGGGCTCCGCTTACAGATGCGCTTAATTTTGTAATACAATGCCGCTTGGATGCTGGATGCTGGAGGCTGGAAGCTGGATGAGCTGCTGGCTGCCACCACCTAAGCGCTAAGGACTCCCAGTGGGTTTTCGTTTGTGTGCTGTGGGTTGGCTTTTCGGATCCCTTTATCCCATTCCCGGTTTGAACATTTTGCGGCTGCACCGGAAGCGGATTCAATGCGGGCATCGGAAAGGACAATGGCGTGTGCATGGGTCCTGGGTCCTGCTGCAGCATCACAAATGGGAACAGGATGTCACAGGGCTGAAGCCAGGATGCGATGTCCGTGGGCCCCTTGGGGTGAACGCTTAATTAAACTTAAATTTTTCATGCCTCCGTAAATGCGTTTTATGCATTCACAGGACATTATGGTTACATGGAAATGCGCAGGAACAGGGCGTGTATCCGCCTTATATAAATGCAAACATTAAGCCAGACATTGTCGTCGCCATCATCATCATCGTTCTTGGCAGGGATTTTCGCCTGCATCCTTGCCCTCTTTTGGTGCTACGCTCCTTGGCATGCCATCCAACTTCCTGCCATGCATTTTTCAGCACTCTCGACGAACAGGATTTCGGTGAAAGGCGAAGAGTTCTCCAAGTGCCAAAAGAACAGTCAGCACAGTCTCGCAGCTTTTATTTTAAGCATTTTCCCCGAGTTATGATACATTTATTTACTCGGAAAAGTCATTTCAGCTGAGCGCAAAACGATGAACTGGCAACGCCCACTTGCTAGCGATCTCAGTGATTTTCCGTAAAGATTTTCCTCAACCAAAGACAAAAGGACTGAAATTGGCATCTGGCCAAGAGCAGCAGCTTCTGGTAAATAGGTTTCGGGATAAGATATCCAGTAAATTGAGAAGGCAAATCAATTATTCGAGTTATGCATACTAACTACCGAAAATTCCATTTGTTTTGCACTCGATTCGGGGATCCAGGCAGCTGTCCTGCCTCCATAGACGAGACTCTCCTCTGGTTTTTTCTGTGTCATCTGATGTGTGTCTGCATGGAAGCTGGAAGCTGGGAGCTCGCAGCCTGCATATTGACATCGTTTTTTCGACAAAACACTATGTGTGCCCCCGATATCACCTTTACATGCGAACTACACCCATCTTAACGCCCTGCCACTTGTACGGGACTCGGTCTCCCTGGGCTTTCTTTTTTTTTTGCCTGGGGAAAATGCAGGCGCACGCACTTGCCGCTTGACATTTCCGCTGCCTCCCTTCAGCTGCCTGTTTCCCTGTTTCCGCTCCATGAGGTCGACCATGTTTCTCTGTTTGTCTTTCAATAACTGCGTGCTGGGACGCCTTGTGTAAATGTCATCAGGAACACTGAGAGGAAAGAAGGGATTTGTTTCTTCTGATTTTTGATTGTTAAAAGCTTAAAATGAAATATGGTAAAGTTTATGGCTAAATCACAAGCAAGAAGATCTTGTAACTCTGACAAACAATTAGATATTTTAATATTTTCCAAAGAACTTTTTATGATTGTGTGCTTTTTTATAAACTTAAGACGTTTCTGTTAATACTTCTTGAACAAGTTAAGTTTTATCCAAACCATTTGCTATATATTTCATAATATTTATTTCTCTTTGTGCACAAGAACCTGTCGAAGGAACGAGTCAAAAAAAGTTGTTGGATTTGGGTTATGCTCCATGTGTGTGTGCCGAGTAACATTTAATCAAATTAATACACACACACAAACGCAACTGGGACAGAAGGACCCGGGTGTCCTGACAGCTGCCTGACATTTTACAACCTTGTCCTTTCCGCCGCTTATTGATGAATGAGCGGGAGTGCCTGTGGGCTGTGGGTTGAGGGCTGCGGGCTGCCAAGCAGAGTGGGGATTGTGAATGGCTGGCAGCATGAATATAAAATTTAATTCATGGCCCCCTTTTTTCGGGGCAACTTTAAGGAGATCGTTCTGTCGACGACAACACACAGAGGATTCTCTTTGCAGTCGCCTTTCATTGCCTCGCCTTGCACTCTAATTGAACTGAAAACGGTCGAAAAGCTGACAGACTGTCTGCCAGGATGAAAGGATGAAAGGGCATTGGCGAGTAGCCTTTCCGAAAATAGAATTAATTTGTTCAGAGACGCAGCCCAGCAAGGACTGCTCCCAACTTGGACTCAATTAAAGTGAAATGCAAGAACACGTTGCTGCCGTTGTCTGGCATCCTAAGCTCAGGTTTAATTAATGTTTTTTGCTGATTACAAGCCGTAGGGAGACTAGGGAGACCCCTAAGTATGCAGTAACAAATGTCCCTCGTTTTGGCATTGATTTACCCCATGTTGTCGGTGTTGTCGAGAAAAACTGTGTAGAAAATAGGAGAAAAACGTGGGCGGGTTCCGGTGCGTGTGCACTTTGGGTCAGCTTATTGTCGCTTAATTGCGGAATTTCCGCTGGCACTGGCGAGCAGACGTGGTCAAGTGCAAGACCGCACATCAGAGGAAATAAACTTGACATCAAGTGGGATGTCGGCTTAAGTTTAAATAACCTTTAACCAGAACTAACTTGGCAAGTGACGGCCAGAGTGCACTTGCAGTCACAAAGAGTGCAATCAATGCGATAATAGTTAGTTAAAGCTCTTGACTTGAAAGAGGTGTCAGATTTCTTAGACAAATATTAAAGTTTGCTGCTATTTAAACTGTGTATGAATGTCAGTATTAATTTATAAATTCATTACCTGACAGACTGCCCAATTTGTGTATTAAATTTTACACAGAATCGCTTGTGCACATCAATAACCTAATAAATTTTCCAACTAATGCTTTTGCCACACAATTTAATATTCAATTCAACCAAAATGGTGAACAAATCATTCGCTAGTGATACAACACTCGGTCCTAATTGGGCTAAAAATCAATAAACCGAATTTCGTGCCCACATAAGCGGGCTGATCAGCTCCAGAGGTTTGCCCTAATGAAGCATGTAATCATAGCGCGGCATTAATTTGGGCCATCGATGTGTTAACCAGCTGCCGCTGATGCCTCCTTCGCTGGCATCACAACTAATGGCTAAGTGAACTTTCGTGATGGATGACGCTAATTCCGGAGGCGGAAAGAGGCATCAGCAGGTGCTTGAGATGCTAATCAAAACCAACAACCTCCCAAATGAGCCAGGCACGTGCTAGTCAGAGTCATTCAAGGGTTCCAAAAACTCTTCTCCCGTTGAAGTTTTCAATTTGTCAGGTTTCGTTGGTCTTCTTGTCAAGCGTAAATTGAATCAAAGCACTGGCCATAAGCCTGTGGCCTCTGACATGAATGGGATTTGTGTCCATACAACTTGGATATCTCTTTGCTTTGAAAATATCACACAGACAGACAGACAAGTTGTCTGGTGACCTGGAAACCAATTACTAATGAAACACAGAGTCAATGTTGTTTAATTATAACTTTACTATGAATAATTGAGTGTGATTTGGGGGCTTTGAAGTCAACAAGGGAGTTGAGGTTTCAATATCAAATTATAGAGAATAATTAAGCTCAATACTGATAATTAAAATATGCAAATTTGTACAAGGAAACTGAACTCTTGGCTTGTGATAGTTACGAGTAAATTAATTAAACAGTTTAGTTTTGAACTAAGCTTAAAATTTCATTGAGACCTATTTTACTTCCAAACAATGACTTACTTTATGACAAAACTATGCTAAAGTTGGTAATCATAACGCTTAACCTTTATTTGCCTCTTTTTGTGGCATACTTTTGCTGGCTAAATAGTTATACAAATTCTTTACTGCGAATAAAGTTCTACCATTCGGTTATTCAACTTGTCCGGAAGTTTGCACACTTTTTGACCTTGAGCCTCGGCTCTCGGCTCGACTCACAGCGCCGTACCACCGCGATAACACAATAACGGATCGCATAAATTACAGAGCTCGTTCCTCCATTAGCATGTAAATGCAACCGCCACACCATGGCACCACCGGCCACGCCTACACCCGCACACCACCGCCCTAGCGGTGCCGAAAGAGAAAGAGCACTGATGTCAGTTTGCCCCACGCGAAAAAGTGGATGCGACTGTGACAACGACGCTCATATTTAACTCGACATATTGTATATTGCATATTTTACTTAATTTATTGCTGCACATATTGTGTGGCACTTAATGGGCACCGGGCACGTGTTGCATTTTGGAGGGAACCAACCGAAACCCTTTATTGTGTGTCGCCTCGGAATTGTGTCACTGGCAGTTTCGTATTGGTCACGGCATCCCATGTCCGGACGCGTGTTCTGGTCGCACTTGATATACATTTCAAAAAGGGGAAGCACCAACCGCTTTTCGGACAGTGGTTTAACATTTGGGAAAAGTAAGAATGAATGAAAAATATAACATTTATTACAAGGATAAGAGTTAAGAACTGTGACTGGATAAAACAAGAGATTTAATTATAAACCTCCTATAAAAAACACAAGATTATCTTAAAGTACACTTCAAAACAAGGACAAATTATCAGTTTTTCTATAAAAGTTACTCTCAAAGCTCTCCTTTAAGTATTACCTTATTTTCCAGGTGTATCTGGCTGTTATCGCAGAACAATTGAGTTCAATTCAGGCGACAATTGAACAATGTTTTGCCACTGTTCAATCGCAGAGTTTTCATGCTTTTTTCGTAGGGTTTCTCGCTCGCTGGCCATATAACTCAAAAGAAACGACAGCCGTGGGAGCCATGTAAATGCCCCTTACCAATTCCATGAATTGGTCACTTGATACACATTCCGGCACCCGGCCGGCAATACTCGTTTGGCAGCACTCGACTTCTTGCCGGTTGCAGTTGCAGTTTGGGTTTTCTTCCGGGCCGGTTTGCCGTTTGTCCATGGCTTTGGCTAATTAATGCGAGCGAACAGCAAATTAAAATGCTGTTTAGCTCGTCATCCTCCATGCGACAGTGTATGCCGTGTGCCCACGCTTCCAACTTGGCCAGGCTGGCTTCCAGAGTAACTTCAGCACTTTGCATAATGCGAGTCTTAACCAAGTCCCAGCGGTGGTGCCTCAGCTGCCGTTTTGTGTGTGTTTGTTTTTTTGTTGCCTGCGAATGTGGGTTAAATGCTTTTTGCGGCTTGTGACCGCAGCAAGCAAGTCTCTCTCTCTCTATCTATTTGACTGAGATTTTCCCCTGCTGTCAGATGCAAATTCACATTTCGGCCGCAAAAGTTTTTCATTTAATTTAATTGAAACACTCGGCAAATTGCAAGTATTGCGCTACTCGGGAAAATTAAAAAATATATAATGGGGCGGGTAATAAACTAAAAATAAAGTCAATTATTTTGCAATTAAGAGCAGTTGACTCTTTGCGGTGGCACTAAATGCAATTGAGAGGCTCGAGTGGCAGCATGGCGCCCGTGTGGGTGGGTTCAATTGGCTTGGAAAAATGTTATAAAAACCTCTTGGGTATTAAAATACAAGCTATTAATCTCTGTTGTTTGCACTGAATGCCAGAGAGAGCCTTATCTATTTGGAGTAGTGAAGGGAAAGGCAGTGATATCAGAGGCCAGTGCTGAGTAAACAAAGGAAATGCATTGCTCATACGCCCCGTTAGACGTCTTTGTGTTTGGAGAAAGAAGAACAACCATTTATTTGTCATCTCAATTTGGCCACAAAAACAGACTCTGAATTGCTGCAGAGCTGCAAACTAGTTTGCTGCTGGTGAATAATGAAATATACCCACGGGACAGAGGCTGGTACTGGCTAGTAGCTTGTAAATAAACTCGTTTGGTGCTAAAAATTGCTAATAATTACAATCGAATTTCCGCCTACCGTCGACGGTCAGTTGGTTGACTTAACTATGTCAACCCGATAAGATTTGCATTTGTCTTTGAATTTGTATTTGCATTTGAATTTGCATTTGCATCACAAAGAGCTCCACAGAGACTGGCTCTCCAGTCTCTCGTCTCGTCTGGTCGTCTGTCAGTCAATTATTTATGCTGACACTTTGTGCGGCTGGAGCGGCATGGGTAATTGGCAAAACGCACTCTGAACATGGTTAGCCGAACACGTGGCGTATGCGTAATGCGTCCGTTGCATGTTAATGCCTTGGCAAACAACATTAGGCGCTCGCACTGGGCTCCCAGCGAGAACCGGGCAGACATGACCATAGACACTTCGGTCCCCCTCTGCCTTTTTACCAATTAAACGCCATCGATCGGCGCTGCAGCAATTTGCTAGTTTGGAAGTCCAATGCCAAAAGCGGCAAACGTGGAGTCCCCCCGTGCACTTAATTGCAACACCACACGGACGCGGTCGGTTACTGTGGCAAGAGAGGAGTGGCGAGCCAAAATAATGTGCTAATATTTTTGTAATTAAATTTCTACTAAAGCGCATTTCCAGCGGAAGCTCTCTGGCCCCAAAAGTATTCCGTGTAATGACAAAAAACCAGCCGCCAGATAAGCGCAAATAGAAGTGGAGTAAGCGCCAAAGAATTCTTTGCAGTGAGTCAACACGAAGACGAACGACAAGCAAATAAGATTATGACCGGAGGAACAATGAAAAGTTTTTCGTACAATAAAAGAAAGATGCCTTCCTGATTTGGCCATTGTTCTTGTCGATTCTCAAGTCAGAGTTTACCCAAAAACAAAACTTATTCAAAGCTGTTTGAAGGCAATTCAGCATTAGGCTTATCGGTTTCGGTTCGTGTCGGTTCAGCCAAGGAAACAGAGAAGCCACTGGCAAGTGCTTGTTGCCACAAACAATTAGCTCAAGTGCTGGTAACAGTGTCGCCCTAGTACACTGGGGAAAAACACCTTGTAAATTTTAAATATTGATAAATAGGGTTAATTTAGGAAAAGGATATGTGTAAGAATTTAAATTTTCAATAAGAAATTTTTGGCACTTTCAAATCAATTTTGTTTTAAAAGAGCAATAACACCAAATTGTAAATTTTGTGGATTGTTTTTTATAAGCTTTGTATGAAATATTATCTGTTAAAACCTATAAATTTATATTATTATTAAAATGATAATTTTCCTCGTGTACTTATTGACATTTGCCGCCCCCGAAGACCACTACGATGATGATGTGGGTTCGGACTAAGCCTTGGCGCACGGGTGTGCATATGGGTAATACCTTCGTAAAACCTCCGGCAAACAATCGTGTGGCGCCGTGGGCGTTGTGGGCGTGGCCAGACAACCGTTGCCCGGCAAATAGCACAAAACCATTCATTCATTCATGGAACTTTTGGCCAGATTGGCGCTGGCGCTTTGGCGCTCTCGTTGTTTACGCTTCATTTGGCTATTATATATTTTTTTACCACGCTTCATTTGTCGGTCTGTGTGTCTTTGCCGTTTTTGGGGATATGGGGCGAGGGGGAACCTTGTGGCCACGCTTGGAGTGCTAATTAACAGTTGGTCCCGAAATCGCATACATTAGCGTTGATATATTTATTGCCATAATTGTGCGGTGTGTGCCTTGCCATATAGTTATATATAGATTAAAGGCATTTAACTATAAGCTTCGATTGCCTCACTGCTGGCAGGGGGAATAGGAATGGGAATGGAAAAGCTATAGAAATAAATAAAAAGGCGGGAGCCAAAAGTAATGAGTAAACAATTTCGAGCATTTTGTTTGCTTTGGAATTAGCGTAGTGCAAAATGGGCTCCGCGCTTGTGCGATTTTTGTGAGTGTTTACACTGTGATTTTCGAGGGGCTGCCATTTGATTTTTCTTGGCACCAGTTACTCGGATTCAAAGTGCTTTTGCAATTTCTACTGGAATAATAGCCAGTTTTTAGCAGAGTTTAGTTATCCTGTGTTCCCAAGTAATGAATATAAACTTCCCAAGCGAATGAATGGCTTCATTGAGGGACGAGGGAGGTGGGAGGGCAATAAAACAAAGCAATTAAAATGGCTGCCCGGAACTGGCAGACGTATATGGGTCAGGCTGGCAAAAGTTTGAGTTTCGGCCACTTGTCGGCCAGCTGGAGCAGTGAAAGGCCATTACAATGCCAATCGACAAAGTGAAGTGGCAGCTCGGCTAATGCAACCGGGGGAACGGAAATGTTCCCTGCACTCCAAACTTTTTCCTCCCACAATGGAAATTGTGCTGAAAACTAAACACCGGGTTGACGGTTCTGCTTTTCCAACATTTACAGCCATTATTTCATCTTAAAAAGAGCTTTAGTTTAGTGTGAATAGTGAATGGAATTTCTGTTCTGTAATATCACAAAATAATTTAAGTCAGAGTGAGAAATTTCATGGAGGTTGCTCTGTTATATCCTGTTAAAATGGAGCTCTTGTGACACTAATTCCCATTTTTAATATTTTATAAAAAAAGATAAAAATAAGTATGAGTCACTTGGTGTTTACGTAAGGATTTCTCCAGTCTGCCAAGCATTTATTGTCAGCATTTTCTCTCTTTCCTGGTTACCCCACCAAGTGTTTATTGTAGTCATCCAGCGACTGGAGCCGTAAATTAAACAACGTTTCTGTCACTTGACTTGGGTATTCATTCATTCATTAATCAGGCCTTCCTCCTCCTGCACACTCCTCCACTGCTTCTCAGCCATAGAAATTGAAATTGTTGCTACACAATAAAGCTAAATGGAAATCCAAGAGATAGCGAGTTGGACACATCAGATGCGCCGTCCCAAAGGGAGGGAAAAGAGGAAAATCCTACACTCGGGCAGGGTGCTGGGAATAGGGAGTGGGTGGAGTAAGGAGGAGGAAGTGGCAGACCACCCACCCACAAACAGCATATATGGCGACACTTTCCATTGCGTAAAACGGCCGAGGCGTGCCATTCGTGATGATAAATGTTGCTGCATGTTGCACAAGGCTGGCGATCGATGGATCGTCTCCCTGATCAAGTCATTAAATCGAAGACATTTGATTTTTACATTCGATTTGGGCAAATAGATGACCCAGAAACTCTGACATATACAATCATTTCACTTAAATAATGTTTAGTCTCTTTGCTTGAACTTTTTATCATTATTTTAAATGACTTGATAGTTAAGCCACAAAACACTATATATATTAATCACCTTTCGTTAGGCAGCTAAAGTGCCCTAATGGCTTTTCACCATTTCCCGGTCCTGGTGGAAAACACATTAAGGAAATTGCTGAATTTATGAATATTTAGCTTAAGAGCTTCACGTATATAGTGGGGCCATTGCCAACAGTTTTCGCTTTCACCTCACGCCTGCCTTTTGAGGCAGACACGAAATCCCTGACCTTTGCGGTTGCCAAGGCATCCCACCTTCGCCGTAGCCCGAGTTAATTACAGTCCGCGATCTCTGGATACCTCTGCCACCCGCAGCCACACAAAGGACCCCGAGGAATTTCCTTTCTGGCAAAAGCAGCAGCAACAGCAGCAGCAGCAGCAGCAGCAGCAGCAGCAGCAGCAGCAGCAGCAGCAGCAGCTCTTCGTTAGCAGGTGGAGGCGCTGGCGGCTGTCAAATTTAGGTCAGGCACTAAGTGCGAGTGAGTGTTATGTAAATTATGGGGCGCTGCTTGAAAGGACCTCCCCGTTTTTATTCTGAGGAGTACTTCGTATTCCTATTTTGACGCTGTGTGCTGCTTCAGCAGTGTTTTTATGTGTGTTTTGCTGGCATTCATCTTTGAGCAAATGGAAAACTAACTGAAAAACTAACACCGCGCCCATTTGACAGGCCGTTAGTTAAACTGAACGGCACTTGCCGCCGGCCCTCGCCTCCCGCCCTACTCTCTCCCTTCTACCCCCTCCCCTTTCTCTCTTTTTTAATTTAGCCATTGGCGCTGCTGTTGGCAGCTGACAAAGCTGCAATGTGTGTGGATATGGGATATGGGATGCGGTGAGTGGTTTGCTCCGAGGTCTGCGGCTTTGGGGGGCCCAACTGCAGAACAAAAATGATGAACAGCGGCGGCGACGCACATGGAAGTCTTAGAAGATGAGTGTTATTCCAGTTGCTGGGCAACCGCAGATTATATCACAGCCCCGCCAGAAGAGCTCATCGTCGTCTCGAACCGCTCTCTTCTCGCAGTTCCGCAGTTCCCTCCCTTGTGCAGCGGATCGGCCATTGACCATGGCGAAGAAGAGCTGCGCCAAAGCAGAATGTAAATAAAGCACAATAACAAGAAGAGACGCGTAAAAGTACGAGTAAGAGTACTCCTACAGCGGGGGGTATGATAATAGAACCAGTATTTTTAAAACATTTCTTTAGATTAAACTTGCTTAAAAGATAACCTAGTAAAAAGCTGGAGAAAGCACTTTAAGTTTTGAAGGTTTGAAAAGTGTAAGTATACTTTAATATAAAATATAGCAGTAGGTTTTTAATATTGTATTATAATTACATATATTCGATGTAAGTTCACGAAATATATATGAACTGCGTAGACATTTATACAAATAATAATACACAATATTATATAAGGAAATTATATAAATGCAGTCCAACTCATTGACAGAAAAAGGCGATCAAGGCAATAAATTAAGTGAATTAAATTAAATTAAAATTGATATCTATTAAATTGAAATCTAAAAAACCTTAATTAAACTATTGATTACATATGACGGTTTGTAAAAAGCATTTCCCTTCTTTTAAGACTTACAAAAAAACCGATTAATCTGTTGATTAAATAAAAATCTATGAAACTTTACATAGGATAGTTGATATATTCATTTTTAGTGACTTCAAATAAGAGAGACCTATATTTGTCCCAATTTACAAAGTCTGGAAAACTCAAATTACATGTAAAGCATAACGAATTATGTCCCAGAAACAGTAAAATTTTTTAAGTGCTTCAAAAGAACAACATCTTAATGGCAAGTGTGCTATTATTATGGCAGACACTGTGGAGTGTATATATATAGCCTTAGCTCCGGCACTTTTACCCCCTTTACGCACACATAGCAGGGGAAGGCGCGCACACACAAGTCAACAATCTCATAATCAGCTGAATTACAAAAGGCAAAGTATTGTGCATGATCCCCAAACCCCACCCCCACCCCCCACCACTCCCACTCCCAACAAAGTGGAGGAGGCGGTGCCCAGGCAATCCGCCTTAATGAGTTGCGGCTGCGAGAGGCAGACAATCGATAGACACAATTGGGCGCTGCAAGTTGCAGCCATTTGACACGCCAATAAAACGCAATAAGCAAACTAATCTGATTCTGGAGCAAAGGCCAAAAGGGCGCCCATCTGTGGGGGTGTGTATGTTTATGTGTGTGTGTGCGTGTGACGTAACCTGGGCGGCAACGTCATCGTTACAATCATGAGATCGTCAAAACGAGAGAGACAAAAGGCAGGAAACTGCCTGCCGGCTCACAATTGCTGACCCATTTCCGAGCGAGGTGAGCCGGGCCTGAACCCGATCCAAGTGCTTTGGCTTGGCCAATGCAATGAATTAATTATACCCTTCCCTCCGTCATGTGCAGTGCACACTTCCATCCCGATTCCGTTACCGTTCCCCTCTGCATGGTATCTTTTTCCCTCTTGGGTGCGTCCAGCGCGGTTGTGCTAAAAATAACAAACTACACACACTTGACGTCCGGGGAAAAAAAAAAGAAATCCCTCAACGAGCTGGGCCTTTGAACTATTTGTCATGGCGTTTTTTTTCCCAACTTTTTTGTGTGTGTGCCTGGTTGCAATGGCCACAAAAATAGCTGCGCACAAATCTCATTTTTGGAAGTTGCGCCGTGAGCTCCATTTGGTCCACCGATATGTTGGAAAGAGGAAAAGTGGCAATGTACTAAGTCGATACCTAGATACTCTATGCTTAATAAAAATGATTAAAAAAAGTGAAGTAATGGTACATGTTGAAGTATACCTTAAATTAATACCATTTATAAGAAATTATTATTTCCAAAAATATTTATAAATAATCAGGCCTGCTCCGGTTATCGAAATCGTACAAATTTACCGATTTCGATTATATATTTTTTAACAATTCTTTTAAAGCTTTATCTTCTAGTTAACATCCTAAAAAATCATAAAACAAAGACTATAAATAAGATATAACACTCTACAGATTGTAATGATCACATTTGCTAAGAAAATTCCCTGCTTTTATAGGATATGGTATGTCAAAGTGATATATCTATCCCCATCTGCCTTCAGAGTCATTATTAGATATAGGCATTATTGTAATGGCTAATTTTAGCCTCTTTTTATAATCCGTTTAATTCTCGGGCGTCTTTTGATCGCTTGATTTCCTCAATAAATTCTCATTTCGTGTGATTAATCAATGACCAATCTGCCGGCCTGGGAAAGTAAGCCTGCACGCGAGCAACGCGAAAATCTGTGGCCCCCCCAAAAAAAATCTCCGGGGTCTCAGCTGGTTGGCCGATCAAATTGGAAACGGCGGCCCCAACCTGGAAGTGTTCCAAAACGTTGGCCGGAGAGAAGGAAAATTTAATGCGGTCACTGGCTTTTTGACATGCCGCAAACTATTTTCGAATGTGTTCGTTTCAGTCGCATTTTGCTTTTTATTTTTTTTTTGTACACATTTCGCTTTGGTCAGCGCATTGGGAGTTGGCTTTGGCTTTCGGTTTGTTTTTGTTATTTTTAGCGCCGGCCCAGAGAGTGAAGTGTGCCCGGTGGAGCAGCCGTGGAGCATCCTTCAACGTTTCTTATGTAAATTTTCTGTCGATTTTCAGTTTTTTGTTTGCCATGCGACTATGGATGATGACGATGATGATGATGATGATGTCGGCGTTGGGTTTGTTAGAGTGCGGCTGGCTGCTTGGAAACTAATAAAACGTCAAAGCAATTTTGACAACATGCAACTTGGAGATCTCGAGAAGGCACAGAAAAAAACATACACAAAAACCCACACAGCATCTTTGTCTTCGACTTTGAGGAGCTCCTGCTGCTCTCCCCAAACGGAAAGTTTGTCTGTAAGTTTTTCATCTTGTGCGAGAGGTTTTTCTTTGGCAATGCTTTCATTTTGCCACATTTCTTGGCTCGTTTTTGGTTTTTTTTTTTTCTCTGCCTTGTTTTCCCATTTTCTGGCCATGTCTGAAGGGGACTCGAGCATTGAGACGGGCTTAAAGCAATCTAACTGGCGTATCAGCCATAAAGCCGAACATTAAAGCCGTGTGAAAATTGCGGCTCAAGTGTTGAATGGGGGGCGGGAGGGGGAGAAATGGCTGCGGGGATAGGTGTTTTGGGTGTGATAAGCGTTCTGTGTTTATAGAGTTGTCAAGGGCTCATAAAATTTGACTTTGCTACCTGACCTGACCGGACACGCCTATTTTCGGCTAACATGGGTTAAGTGCGGCGTCATTAGCACACTCCCGCTGTGGAGTAGGGGACGGAGAGGGTTTGACAGGAACCGCAGCGTGTTGCCTCCGCATAAACAATACCCAATACACTCGGCTACAAGGTTGCACGAGCTGTTTTATGGCCTGTCCTAAGCGGCGCTTCACACTCCACATCCTTGGCCTGGCAATGACTCAACCAGCACTGTGAAAAACCCCGGATTTATATCAAGGAATGAATACACAATGAAAATCGCTTACACTGGCATTTTTCCTGCCTTCGTGCATTCGTTGGGCTGTCCCTGGTTTGCGTGTATTTCGAGTATTAACCGCCAAGGACCTTCCATTTGCCTGTCATTCCAGCAAAATGGAAAGCCAGGCTCCTAATAAAATTATAAATGTATTTGATGTGCCAGCTCTTGCCGCCGCACAAAAAAATGCTACCCAAAAATAATTTCTCTCTTATTTTTTGCGGCCACTCGTAAATGTGTCTCAATTCAATTAATTTCCGCTTGCCACGAGTTGGAGTTGGAAGCTTCGAGTTTTTGGGGATGTGTCGGGTTCTAAAGTGGCCGCAGGACCTGCTGCGCTGTTAAATTTTAATGCTGCGGTTTATGTGCGATATCTGGGAGGTTTGAGCAAATTAAATTTTAATTGCTTGCGGTTCGCCTAAATTGGCAGTCAGCGCTGCCCCCGTCGGTCTGCTGGGTTTACAAGGCATCCAGAATTTATCAGACCATTCCGACAACAAGGCGAAAATTCGGCCGAAAACTTTGCCGAAAAGCTTGACAAAAGTGCAACGAACCGTGCATAAAGCCAACGGGGAAAAATGTGCTGGAAAAATCGGAGCGAAACAGCAAATTATGAAAAATAACCGCTGAAAAATCCGAGTAATATGCGCCAAGGCCTGGCCCGGCACCCGGCACCCGGCGGCCGCAAATGCAAATGCAAATTCATGAAAAGACCAAGGCAGAGAGCAGCCAGCTGCTCTTGAGCTTGAAAAAGCCAGACGGGAGCGAGCTGCGAATGGAAATGGAGCTGTAGCTGGGAGATGGGAGCTAGGAGCTTGGGAGCTTGGGCATGGGGAGAGAGCTGGGAGGAGCGGTGGTGTCTGACTGCCTGCCGGTTCGGTTCAGTTCAGTTGAGTAGTGTGTCTGGGCCGGGTCTGACAATTACGTCAATGGCGTAAATGTCGAAAAATGTAACAAACAAAAAACCCGTTAAGCGCAGAATGCCATCGCAATTTATGGCAGACTCATTGTCGGAATCTTTGTCATGGCATTTGATATACTCCACCATGAAGGGGTTATTCCGTTGGACCATCCAACCTGATTAAGGGGGAAATAATGAGTTCATTTCCTGTAATATTTTATAATACTTTCGGTAGTACTTAACAATGAGAGATATATCATTCACTCTGTTTGTTTTTAATGACGTTTTATAGTTATAAATTTGAACAGTATACTTTGTATTATTGAGAAAACTAATTAGGCATTTGAACCATAGGGGGAAGAAGGAAGTAAGAAGTTCAAGTGTGACCAGTTTAGCCTTGAACCAATGTCTTGACATGATTTAACAAGAAAATAATAAAAGGACAATCACAGATTGTCAGGTTATTGGAGTTCGCTACTTGTGCCACTCAAAGGGATATATTACTTCTAAGATACTTTCTGGAGATACTTTATTTTACTTAAAAAGTATTGAATACATACAGAGCTTTCTTTCAGATACTATCCATGTGAGGATTACTTTACTATCTCTTTGCCATTAGAACCCCTTGAAGCGCAGAGTATAAAGTTTCCAGCGAGAGCACTTTTCGCTTTACCCCTTCCCATCCCCACCTCTTTCTGGGTTTCCCTTCTGATTCATTGCAGATTCTAGTGAAACTTTAGTGCAATTGTTTTTGCCGTTCTGTTTGTTGCTGTTGACGACGATGACGATGATGATGATGATGGCAACCAGAGAGTGGAGGCAGACGATGCGTCTGCTGACTGTTGCCTTTTGGCGCTTTGCCTCCTCGCTCTCTGATTAACTCATTCATACATTCAGGCTTTTCCAGCAAGAAAATAAAAACGAAAAGCAAAGCAGAGAGAGGGAAAAAAAGCTGGTGGAAAGCGCAGGGAGTCGAGAGGGTGTGGCATTGTTGATGGCCCTCCCCTCGGCTCCCCCACCCTTTGATTATGATTATTTCCATTTCAAAAGTTGGCGGCGCAGAAAAATAAAACCGCAGCCCGAGCACAATTCTGTGTGTAAGTTAGGTGAAAATATTTAAAGTGCGCGGCGAGTTTTCCGTTCTATTGCCAACATACACCCATGGACACATACGCGATTTTTCTACACCCGTTAGTTGAACGGTACAGGAGAATTATAGTTTAGTGGCAATCGAGAATAAAATTAACAAGCAGAAGGAGAAAATTCTGACCCAATAAAGTCTATATATTTGTGGTCAGCATCAACAGCCGCTTTGATCTAGCCACAAATATAATTTTACCACTTTTTTTAAAGTGCCATTCATTAAAATGGTCAAGAACAAGAAAAATAAATCAAACAATTATTAAAAATTTGAAATTCAAGAAGCTAAATTATTGTTATTATAAGAATTAAAAGCTTTTTCGTATAAAAATAATGCTGTTCTGGTGTAGTTATAAAATTGAAAAAGCTTTGTTTTGCCAAAAATAAAATCTTATAAAAATATCATTATAATTCACATAAGGTCAAATCAAAAATCATATTTTATATTTTGACTTTCTATTAAAATCATAATTATTAAACAATTAAATATTCGGAGAAATTGTAAGACAAATTGTAATAATTTTTTTCAATTAAAAATTGCATTTTTTCTTTGTTAATATCTTAGACTTTATACACTTAGAAAATAACAAAAAATTGCCACTGTCTGTAAGAGGAAGCATTTTTAGGACAATGGAAAATGAATGTTATTACTGGCGTAGGCACAGGTGCATGTACAAACAAATTTACATGCATAATTACATAACTATGCTGCCTTACTTAAGGTAACTGGCAAGCAGCTGCAGCAGGTTCTCTTTTCAGAGGAGCTACTGTAGTTAGTGCGTGGTTTTTGTTGCCGCTGCTGCTGCTGTTACTTGGCTCGTTTAACTTTGAGCAGCTCTACAATGCAGCAGCCGGCATGCCGGTTTTTCTTTTTTCTTTCTTCTCTTCCCCTCTTTATCCCACTCTCTCTCTCTCTCTCTCTCTTACTCCTTCTGTTGTGCTGCAACTTTAATTGGGCATGTTGTTTTTGTTGTTGTTGTTGCTGCCGCTAGTGGCGTTGGCAAACGTGTTTTTATTTTGGGCAAAATTTGGCATTCGCCACTCCGGCTGCTTCACTGTACTTGTTCCTCACTTACCTCCTTGCATGTTGGTGTGACCTTAGTTATCAGCGCCTGATAACGGGGCGGGGGCTGCGTCGGTGGTGGCTGGTGGCCTCGCTTCACAGTTGAGCGCAGGGCGCTGAGGACATCCCCCTTTCGGGTGGAAAAGTCAGCCGCTCTTTGTTGTTTGTGCAAAATCGAAGGAAATTAACCGATAATTTGTTGCGAGCACACACACACACACGCACACACACGGGCACAAACCGCTACCAATACGCACGCACTGCACACTCCCTTTCCCTCTCTCGCTCTCGCTCCCACTCACTCTGTGTATTTTGTTTGTTCTGGCTTTGCTTTGCTCTTGCCTTTGCTTTTGCTTCTGGCTTTACTTTTACTTTGCGATGCAAGCAGCGCGACGTTGCAACATCGTTCACATTTTACATTTTCACTTTGTATTCCTCGGATGCACTTCTATCTCGGCTGGATTTCCTCTGTTTTGACAGCCGCCGCCTGCTGCTTCCTCTTGCTACGCGACTTATCCTCGCGTTTGCTTCACACACCTATCCTGCGTGGGCAAGGATATCTTGCATTTCTCTTCTTCCCCTTCTTGGCGTGGTCCGCGATTCCCTTTTTAGAAGCGCAGTGCATTCGGCGTTTATTTCCGATATTTTTGTACGGAGAAGTTAAATTTATTTTTTTTCGATGCTATCTTAGATATTTTCGCGTACCGAGCTACATTTTCGTTTTTCCAACCAACAACCGCGACAACCGTGAACCAACCGTGGGAAATTTCAGAATTAGTGTGACCATTTCTTGGTGTGACCAACTTGGGTTTCTAGGTGCTAGCGCTGCCAAGTTAGCTATCTGCCCGCTGTATCTGGCGGTTTTTAGAAACGAAATGCGGGATAATTTGTAAACTAGCAGCTAGCGGGAAATATAGTGTTTTTCCATGAAAAATTAGCGTTATTCGAGCTGTTTTTGTAATGTGTTTACGTATTCTTTACTTTACACTGCCACAATTAAATTGTTGTATTTTTTATGATTTTATTAACTTATCTGTCATATGGCACGACCAATCATATTTAAAACCGGAAAATCATATGAAATTCACAATTTACAATTTGAGCACAATGTTGCGGGATAAATGAGTAAATTTATTTTATTTTATTAAAATAAATTGGCAATTCAAAAGCTTTTCTTGTAAAGTTGAACGGGTTTTGTTATTAAGAACATAAAATAAACAAAATTGTGGATAAAAAAACGTTTAAAATTAAAAAAAAAAATACTGAGCATAAAATAAGTTTTTTTTTAACTTATTAGTGTTTGTCTTGTATTTGGATGTTGCTAATGGTAATTAATAATATTTTTTTAATTTTTAGCTAATTTTTTCTCAGGGTCTAGCTTATTCAAGAGCTCATCACTGAAAACTAAAAGAGGCTGCGTTTGGTGCAGACAAAAATACATAAAGTGTGGCCGTAATCTGAGTGATAAGAAGAGAGACAATATTCAAATATATTTTTTAACGACTGTTTAACATTTTTATCTGCTTTCGATTGGGTGCCCCGGGCGATCGAGATATAACAATACCTGAAACATCGAAATATATTAATAGTTGTTTCGCGGTACCGCCGACCTCAACCCTACTGCAATGGCTACCAACAAAGGATCACGAATCATGTATTAGTGCACTGCGACAGATCAGCCTGCACCTGGATGCTCAGGATTACCTTGTAGCTGCCAGCCAGCTGGTCCAGTTCGTCCGCCAACGAGCAGAAGCGCTGCATACGGTAGTTGATCCTACCGCTGCTGGCTCCGCTCTTGGATGAAGGTCTCCTCGAGAGTCAGTGAAAAGGCAATGGTCTTGGACTGAATTATTTCGTGTTACTTCCAGCAACAGCGGTGGCTTCAACCGTGGAATACAGAGATCGAAGTGTACATATTCCGTGCACAATCCTTAGAATTCTCAATGCTTTTATGCCTCTAGTTTGGATAGGGACGTTGTGTTTAATGGGATAGCGATTTAAAATTCACCCTCCCTTTTCGGCCACATTGGGTGCTGAAACTCGGAGATTATAGCAGCACTGTATTCTAGTTTGTTTAGCTGAGACTCGAACCAATTATAAATAAATCGATAAGTGTGTTTATGGTTTTCTATTTTTATCGCATTTTAGCATTCTGTTTGGCGGAAATTCAAATCCGAAAATAAAGGTTTAACAAATATAAACCTAAAAAGGGCCATTCATTATACAGATTTAAATTGGTTTTTCTTAAGCATCCACTGTAATGAGGCTTCAAAAACCGCAGGGACCACAGCATTAAGAAGATGACATGGGAACTCATTCATTCTTGTTCATATTTGTATTGTATTATCTTCCAAATAGAAAAAACTAATAAGGGAGAAAGACATTTTTCTGTGAGTGTCATTAATCTAATTGCTTTGTTAACATTATATAGATTAATTAAGTTATATATTTATTAGGTTACTCATTAGTTCAATCAGAGCTAAATTAGAGCTATTAATTTATCAGTTTGACGACCTGCATTATCATTTGACGTTCTTAGAAAATTATCGGCGTTAGCTTGTTGATAACGATAAGCTCAATAAATACAAATTGGTCGTTTATGTTGTCTTTAGATATTTATCTTACCCAATAATATAAAAAAAGCTTAATGTTTTATTTTTTGAGACAAGCACAACTGTTTAATATTTTTCCTCCATCCAGGTCTCTCTAATTGTCAAGTGGTTTTATTAATTACCGCCGATATCTGCATAGAACCCTCCATCGCCGTCTGTTTTAGTCCGATATGTGTTTTTCTCATATATATTTTGAGGGAGATATGATCGATTCCATAACACTTGTAATCATGAACGCACACTTTTCACTCGATAAATTAAAGTGTAAGTTACTTAGGAAATTAAAGTGTAAGTGGCAGTTGAGCTTCCGGCGTTGTGATAAAAGCCAGTGCACAGTGGTTGCGTCCATAAGTCAAAACTTAAAAAAATCGATAAAAAAAATACTTAGAGCGAATTGTAAAAAAAAAAAATTATGACAAACCAGTTTTATACGTAAATTTAACAGGAGCGTCTTAAAACAGATTGATTGATTTTGCAGCTGCAGCTGCGTTAAATTAGCTTTTCGTCAAAGCAAAAGTACAGTTCAAAGTGGTCACCCGTGCGGAAAAGTACATAAAATTTAATTATTTTAGAATGCATTTTAAAGTTTACTGTATTTACTTTAATAAATTATCTGACCGATAACATTTGACATGTGTACTTTTGATCGATTTACCGATTAAAGATATGTTTACTTAGACGTTTTTATGGCGACATCTCCATAAAAGCTCAAACACTGTGCAGCGGCAATTAGAAGTTAGTTACTGGCACTGATAACTCCAGCACCTGGTCTGGATCGATCGGTAAATGGAAGATGACAGGCCGCGGGCTGTTCAGTCGCAAGTCGAACAGCAAGGCCCGCGCACCGATGGCAGTCGCCCAATTCAACCTGCCGATGCTTAAATGGCTTGGCTTGTGCCTCATTGCCACGATTGTGATTCTGTGCTTGGCAGGCCAAAGGGCCAATACCAACTACCAGGAATACGCATTCAGCAAGCGAGTTACTCACATTTACGCGGATAGCTCCATGGCCGATTTTACCTCGGCAGAAAAGGCCATCGAGGTGGATGGCGTCTTGCCTCAGTTTTTTGTGCAAACCGCCAAGTGCCGGATACCGTATGTGAACCCCTTCGAGGACGATGCCATGGCTTTATTCCATCGCGACCACTTTGAGTCCTGCTCGAATGTGACTGCACTGGTGACTCCCATCTATGATGTCAGCCGGCAGCGCTATGTGCTGATCATTAATGAGACGCTCGCGGCACGCCTCCTCAACTCCAACACGGTGGAGTACAATTGCTATTATCAGGAGATAACGAGAGACCGGGAGCACGACAGCTATGATAAGTAAATACCCGGAAGTCCGATCTATCAATTGTCGCGTGTATTAAGTTATTTCCAAAAAAAAGGGGCAAACGTTTTACACAAACAACCTTGTGACCTTGTAGATTGTAGTATCAGGTTAAAGACCTACTCATGTGCTTTGTGGGTAGTCTTTGCCTTGACATTCCTGTTTGACTCTCATCGAATCCCTTCTTGATTTTACAGAGTGGATCGCAAGTACTTCTCGCAGAACTACGAGGTGCCGCTGCATGTCCAAGGTCTGATCCTGGCCTGCCACCGTCTGGGCAATGAGTCGGACATTCTGCAGAGCGATGCATACACTCTGATCCAGTATAAGCCACCACCAAAAGGACTCTCCAAGGAGCCGGCTAAGCGCAAGCCAAGTGTCCTTATGTTCGGCATCGACAGCCTGTCGCGCATTAACATAAGACGCACCATGCCCCAGGTCTTCAAGTTCCTCTCCCAAAGCGGATGGTACGAGTTAATGGGATACAACAAGGTAAGGATCAAATATTTAATTAAAAAATGCATATCAAGTCCTTTACTACTTCTCTATAACAGATTGGCGACAATACCTTTCCCAACCTGCTGGCCATCTTGACCGGCTACGATCCGGAATCAGCGCAGGCGAATGTATGCAACTGGCAAAAGAAGGGCTGCCTCGACCAGACGCCGTTCCTATGGAAGGACTTCCAAAACGCCAGTTACCTTACAGCCTACGCCGAGGACGAGACCGGAATGAATACGTTTAACTACTTGAAACCAGGATTTTTAGATCAGCCAACCGACTACTACCTCAGACCCTTCCAGAAGGCCTTCGAGTCGGGCATGGATACGTGGAGGTGCAAGGAGTGCTCGATGAGGTACTGCATCGGCCGGCGCATCACAAGCAGCTACGGCTACGACATGGCCAAGGAGTTTGCCCGCCGGTACGTGGAGGAGCGGCCCATCTTTGGACTGTTCTGGTCAAATAGCTTCAGTCACGACAGCTTCGAGATGCCGGCCAAGATGGAGAGCTATGTGCTGCAGTATCTGCTGGATTTCGAGGCGGACGGGGTACTCGAGAATAGCATCGTTATATTCCTCTCGGACCATGGAACGCGCTGGGGCCGGATTACGCATTTGGCCAGCGGCTTCCTGGAGGAGCGCCTGCCCTCAATGTTCATCTACCTGCCACCCTGGTTTCGGGCCCAGTATCCGGAGTACGCACAGGCCCTGCAGGTTAATCAGAATCGCTTGTCTTCGAACTACGACCTGCACAATACTCTGAAGCATATCATAGAGCTGGGTGGTGGCCCTTCGCTGCCCAAAGCTCACGACTGCCCCAAGTGCCAATCGCTGTTCTATCCCGTCGATGAACTGAGAACTTGCGAGGATGCCGCTATACCGGATCACTACTGCACCTGTGTGCCCTATAAGAGGATCAATGAGAAGTGGGGTGAGCGAGTGGCGCCCAAGGTGATCGATCGGATCAATGAGTACCTGGCCGGCAGGAATCTCAGCAACATTTGCTCTACGCTGACACTGGATTATGTACATGAGACGGAAGTAAAGGTACCGCTGGACATGGACTTCCACGGCGATGACCTACGTGAGGTGGCCACCTATCGCACCATGTTTAAGGTGAAACAGAACCGGGCCGACTTCCGGGCCACCGTACTCTTCAACAATGTCACGCAGACCGTGGAGGTGGATGTAACCACCATAAGTAGGCTGGACTCCTACGAGAAGGTTTCGACCTGTGTCAACGACAAGACGGACAAGCTGTACTGCATCTGCATTAGTGATCTCAAAGGTCTCAAGGAGTAGGTTAGCGAATTACAAATATTACAAAGTTTATAAGCATCCATATACTCTATAGTGTAGAGTATAGAGTCTGTTCAGGCACGGTTCAAATGTTTTCAGCACAAAGAAAGGGAGAAAAGGTTTGGCACTTGTCTTCAAAGCGCAATTATCTGATATTGCACTCAAGCTGAACAATATATTGCTGTTGCCATTTTAGGCCTTATCATTGTGAAGTCAAGTTAATTGGCCAATTTACTAATTAAGCTCGAGTAATGCCAGACGTTTGAAAAGGGAATATGATGTGTTCTTTAGTAAGTAATTGAGAATATAACATTTAATTAGCATTCGTGAGTCGTAAATAAAGAACTATATTAAGGAAAACGTGTATTAAATTTGTTTAATGATTGTCCAATGATAAACTGACTTCTCTAAGGCTTCAGCAATATTAAACCCACTCAAAGGCACTTTTTAAATTTTTGCGCACTTGAAGTCAAGTTTGATGAAAGCTTTAATTTTGGTAGAGGTTCCGAAAACTGGAATGTAAGTTTGCTGCTTTGCTGGGGAGTGTTTCTAGTCTTTTTCACAACCAAATTTATGGACGTTATTTACTTAAGTAGTATAAATAAACAGAGAGATTTGTCAATTGTATGATCTACTTATTTATTTGCTTAGGTTTTTACATAGATTAATCCAAGGATTATTTATTAGGAACAAAAGTTTTATTAATAATGTACACAATAATATTTAAAAATTTGTTATAATAAGAGATACATGTTTAAACTTATATTTATAAACCCGACCCTTGATACAAACATGCTGTAATTAAAAATGTGTACCTTAGATAAAGAAAAATATGACAATAGGAGGACTACATGATTCCAAAACACAAATTTACATTCGTTATAAAAATTTCCTGACATTCAAAAATTCATCCCAAAAGTGTAATGTTTGCTTCCTACTTTAAGGCATGATACAACCATAATTGTATTATGTTTCAAGGTAAATGTAGATCCTCAGCAAATACCAGTCAATTGTGGCAAGTTATCTCTGATAAATTCGTGCGGATTGCAGCCATAGGTGAAGCCCATTCCCTGCCGCTTTAGATCGTCATCGCAATTCATGATATTGCAGATGGTTTCGGGGTCTGGTCTTCGGAATGAAAAAATGTCGTTGTAGGTTAGCACCACGTACTTGGCCCCCGAAAGGTGGCTCACAATCTTGTACATCCACTTGGAAACGGGGATCTTGTTGTCCAGCAGATAAAGGGGAGTCATTTTGTTGGTCTGCTGGTTCCGCAACTGCTGCACCTCCAAGGCCCCAGTGCAGACCTTAAGGACATCGTAGTTTTTCCGGTCAAACAGACGCCTTACCCAAGATTCTACAGCCTTCCAGTTGCCATTGTTGACCGCTGCGTACTGGGGAACGACATTTCGGAGCTTGTAGGTTGCCCTTTGGAGTTGTTCGAAGGGGAAATCGGCGACTGCCGTAAGGTGGCCACGATTGAAGAGGCAACTACCCTGGGCCATGTACGTCTGGCCATTTCCCAGGTCAGCCTCGAAGCAATTGTAAATGTTGTCATTCTTAAAGGCGGCGGCTTCCTTAACCCTCATTGCCTTGTCCGTGGTGAAGCCCAAAGGATGGCGGGAAGCGGCTAAGATTAGAAATCTTATATAAAGTTTAAAGTTTATAGATGTAATACTCACCGTCGAAGCTGCGATAAACCTTGTGAATAGAAAATTGTGCTGCATATCCCGTTTTATCGTAGCAACTTCGATAGATTTCCAAAAGCTGACCGTTATACTCGTAGCCCACAATGAACGTACCTAATGGCGGTTTGTTACAAGTTGGATCATTGATATCCTCCCTTACGGTAGCTCTTAATGCTGTTGCACAATTAGTCGTAGGTAAAGCAGGACTAAATGTTCCATGGACATCGCAGTCGAACTTTTTAGGCCTTTTTCCACCACCACAAAGCAAATAAATACTGCTAGAGACTGCCACTGTGTCGCTGTGCAAAAGATCCCAGACATTATTGTCGTAACTCAAGAACACGTGGTTGGTGGCCAGCGTGTCTTTGGAAATAACGCAGCTGGATCTAGCTTTGCCAATAACTGAAACATTTCTAGTATTAGTCATTATTTATGTTAATCGATTAGATTATAAACTTACAGAGTAGCAGACTTAGGCTTAGCCAGAGAAAGCGCGGCTCGTTCATCTTAACGTTTGGAGCTTTCAACTACAACTGAGCATCGCGATTATCAATGGTCTAGTACTGCTGCCTTACCGGTTATCTCGTGGTTTCTGAGAACTGCGGCACGGTCACCTCCCAGGTCATCGGTGATAAGCAGCGTCACTGGTAGACTCTCTGGGCTGTGGGCTCTGGGCCTGCCCTGATGATGATTCGCTAGGTGGGAATACCCCAGCTCAGTGCCTTTCACTCCGGCACTCTATCTGCGCTTATGATCAGCCATCAGGCAACGGGGCGGTGGCCTGGGGGCTGCCTTGTTTACCTTGCCTTGCCAGCTCACGTTTAATAACAAAGGAGTTGCGTTGCCCTTTCGTCCTTTCAGCTGCATCCAATGAACTTTATGTGGCTTGCATTTTGTCATCAGCACTCATAAAAACTTATCTAAAATTGAATCTAAGGTGCAGCAGAGGAAAATAAAATAAGATTCCGCACTTGGAGCACTTGGAACCCCGTTCGTGGGGGCAATCATTAGGCAGCAGCAAAAGTCTACGTGACCCAAGCAAAGGGTTGCTTTTTACCATACAGCAATGATGGCATCTGCCATTTTGTGGCTATAAAAATGGGAACTCTTTGTCGAATCTGATAAATGTGGGAATTAGTCTTTAGCTTGACAAGAGATACGAAGCCAGACAGGGCAGCACAATTGTGTTTTAATTAGCCTCCAGGCATGGAGACAATGAAAAGTCAGTTTATATTCAAGATGCTGCTCCAATTCAAGTTTATTTCATGCCACACACAGGTTGTTTAAAGAGCAAAGACGGTGGCATTGCAACAGTAGGTATAACCGGCAGCTGCCGTATCCTGCAGGGTCAGGGGGCAGGCGACGGAGGTACAGAATCGCGGCACCGCTGGCCGAGCGCTGGCAAAGATGTTGTTGTAGGTCACGAACACGGTATGCGGCCGATTGGTGGAAGTGCGCACCACCTTGAACAGCCACTCGGGCATGACGTTCTTGGCTCCAGCGCCCAGGATAATGGGTCGCTGTCGCCTCTGACGATCGGGTAGCGTCAGCCTGCCGGTGGCACCCGTCTTGACCCTCAGAAAACCGCCAGCGCTAATGCGACTGCGCACCCATCGCTCAATGGCCTCCCAGTTGCGCTCATTGATGGTCTTCCACTGCGGCACCACATTGATATACTTGAAGGTGGCGCACATCTGGTCCCCGTAAAGGTAGTCGCCCGAGGGCGTCAAATGTCCGCGATTGATTATCGTATCCCGCTCGTTGGGTATGTAACGCTGGGTATTGCCAAAGATGGTCCGGAAGGCCCTGAAAACGCTCCTGGGCGTGAAACTGGCGGCATCCGTCTCACTGATCGCTCCATCGCGGGTAAAAGTGTTGCATGGTCTTTGCGGAACTGCAAATACAAGGAGTTTCTGACTTTTCGTCTCCCAGTTAAAATTATTTACTTACAGAAGGTCTTGTGGTACACCAGATGCGTGGAGAACTGAGCCCGAACCGCATTCCGGTCATAGCAGGCGCGGTACAGCTCCAGGTGACGGTTGTTAATGGTATAACCCACGGCGTACATGGTGGCCGGGCAGGAGGCATCCGTGACGACCGTGGCCGTGGGATTAATGGCGGGACGAACACACCTCATGGGCAGCGGTCGGGTGAAGTTCTCGAATCGCGTACAAGTGGTCTGAACAATATCATTCGGCTGGCAGTACATGTGCAAGACTTCCCCAGTACGAACGCGTTGAAGCCGCTTTAGATCGTAGTTGCCATTGGCCGCTCGGTTGGTGAAGATGCGAAGAGTGCCCTCAATCATGGCCCGGGTAAGCGGACAATCGGCCTGCGTCTGAAGCACTGCCAATGGAAAATATATTTTTAAATGTAAACTTAATGTAAAAGTTATACTTCTTACCAAGTCCCAGTCCCAGACCGATCAGCAGCAGTGATCGTAGTAGTTGTTTCGCTTCCATGGTGGTGTATAGTCCATGAGTTCCGAAACTAAACCTTATATACCAATTAGGCTTACTACCAAGACACACGCTTACATTGTTCTGGCCTGGCTTGTGGGCACGTGTCTGCTTTCAGCTGGAGACAACAGACTATTTTTGGCAACAAACATATTTTCCGTATTCCGAAAAAAAAGACTTTATTAATTTTCATTGTACTTGCAGGTGACACTTCATGTTTGCCACTTGACTAGGCAAGGTAATTCGTATTCCACATTTTCCAGCTCTGAGGTCAGCATTTACAGCCTTTTGAACTTTAGTTTCATTTTCATATAAGAATGCAATTTATATCCTTTAAGGAAAAATATGGTATTGGGAGGCAGTACCTACAGTTTATGCTTGGATGAACCTAACTTGGTTTGATCTTATATGAAATCTATTACCCAAAAAGTAATTATTATATCAGTTACATTAGCAACTTGTTTTTGTCTCTATAATAAAAAGTGCAATTCAAAGCAAATCTCAGCCAGACAGGGGCTGAAATAATTGCCTTATAATATCCGTCTGTGGGTCGTTGTCTGGCCATTTGATGCGTGTCCTTGTCCTTGTCCTTGTCCAACTGCTAGGCAGATGCTCAAGTGGCTGTATGGCTGTGTGCTTTAATGTGCATGTTGCGAAATGGTTAATGCTCGACAAAGTATGCTAGGCTTTTGTCTGCCTTCCGTTTGGCTGGGCTCCTGATGGGGTTCTCGGAAGGGGAGGTCCTTCCAGGGGCAGAACTGGGGACTGGGCACAGGGGCGTAACGCAATTTCCGCCGCTTACGAGCAATTTGGCGCTATTTGGGCACTTTTAATGCATGCTCACAGAGGCGAACCAAATTATGGCGTATAAAATTTGCGACTCAAATCGTGCGGCTGCTGCTGCTCGTGTAGAATTGTAATGGTCAATAAAAATAAAAGGGGCAAAAGGCAGCAAAATCAACAAGCCGACCACAAAAGCGGGGCATAAATTAAATTGTGCCGCACTGCAGGCTCGGTGGGTGAGTCCTGGCGATGGATTCATAGACATGGGAGGGATAATGCTGCAAGTGCTCGGCCCATTTACAATGCCATTGAGTTGCGTGTTTACAGCACAATTACAACTGTTAGGTTTTATGAGAGCCCAGTTCAACGCATGTCCGACCGTCTAAATTTATTCTGCACTTTTATGAGCTCCCAGTGTCCGGACTACGGATCTACCTCCCCCTGACTCCACACGCACAAAACAATTTCGCAGGCGGGGGGTGTCGGGCGTATTTAAAAGCAACACTCCGCCCATTTCAAGCTGAATAATTTATTTAATGTCTACTTTTAGGCGCAACCCTCACAGCCAAGCGAGGAAGCCATCGACATCGACATCGGCAGCGCCTTTATTGCACTCCACTCGCAGCGCACGCATTGAAAAGCGTTTCGCCTCCACAATCGCAGCTTGAATTTAAATGGGCCAAAAGCGAGGGCGTTTGCAATTTATGAGGAGCCACCGAATGACCATTAAAACGGCAGACGGGAGCCGGCAGGCGGGAGTCCATTGCGAACGGAACTCGAATTGGAAGAGTTTAGATGCGTTTTAAACTGCCAGGCAGGAACTTTTACGATTTATGAAAATTGATTAGCGGCATTAAAACATAAAAGTATATATTTCATTTCATTTTAATTTGCTTAATGGACAGTATATGTTTTTTATAAGATCTTTAAATCAAACATTTAGGGCCTGAAAGTGGCGGTATTGCAACAGAAGGTGAAGCCAGACCTTGCGTTATTCGGCAGATTGATGGGACAGTTGACGGGCTGGCAGAAGGCCGGTGCTGCAGGACGCTGCCTGGCAAAGATATTGTTTAGCGTGAGGAAGGCCACAACGGGTCGGTTATTGGCATCCCGCACTATTTTGTACATCCAAAGGGGTACCGGATTCCTGTTGCCGCTAAGGAAGACGTTCTTGGGTCCAGTAGACGAGGGCAGCGACAGGACATCTCTCGCCCCCGTGCGCACATTTACAAACTGGTTGCCAGTCACTGAGCTGCGGACCCAGCGTTCGATGGCCTCCCAGTTGCCATCGTTGATGGCCTTGAACTGGGGCACTGCATTCACATACTTGAAGGTGGAGCACATCTGGTCACCAAACAGGAAGTCAGCCGAGGCGGCCAAGTGTCCACGATTGATCACCACATCCTGGTTGTTGGCTATAAAGTTCTGCCGGTTGCCAAAGAGTCGCCGGAAGGTGGCATAGATGTTTCGGGTTGTATAACTCGCCTCGTCGGCTGGAGTGATCACGCCATCGGAGCTGAACTGCACACAAGGACGTTGGGCAACTAAGAAGGAAAGGAGCTTCGGAACAATTCTTTAAAGGAATTCAGAATCATTTCTCACAGAAGGTCTTGGCGTACACCCGATGGTCCACGAAGATCGCTCGAACCGATCTTCGGTCAAAGCAGGCGCGATAGAGCTCCAGGAACTGATTGTTGCCCACGTTGTAGCCCACCCGGTACATGGTGGCCGGACAGCTGCGATCCTGAACGGGCGTGGTCAAGGCCGCCGGTGGCCTTTGGCAAGTCATGGGTAAAGGAGGACGGAATGCCGCTGGCGCATTTCCCTGTCCCCGTTGGCAAGTGGTTTGCCTTATGTCCTGGGGACTGCAAAACATTTGCAGGACCTCGCCGACAGCCGAGCTGGCTGTTCGCTTCAAGGAGAGTTGACGATTGGGTAGACGCACCATAAAGATGCGAGTGGTTCTCTCGACATCGGCCCTGGTGAACCGGCACTGGGCCTGAGCTGAAGTGGAATCTCTTTAGAATTCAGAAAGTTAATTAATTAAATTTTGGATCTTACCCAAAGCACAGAGTGCCAGAATAGGCAGCAGATGTCTCCACATATCCGTATATTCCAGCTGGGCAGTTGATCCGCTGCAGATCTATTTATACTGCTCGGGATTGGGTGCAAGCTGTTGGCTTTTATTTCTAGAGTGTGCACAACTGTTCCGCGATAATTGCACTTCATTGTTGAGTTTTTTACTGTGACCCATAAATATAATAAAAGTAACTATAAGATAATAATATAATAATTCTGGGTGCCCTGCAATTCAGAAAGAAAAAGTAGAGCCTTAAATGTGTCCAGATTTAGCTGTTGGCTTAATTATTTGCAAATTGAGCCCAGGTAATGCACAGCAGGCGGTCATGGTGGCCTCATGTGGATAATGTCAACCTCTGTGTTGGAAATGTGCCTGGCTGAGTAAATGAAATTAGTTATTGGCCCGATGCCACAACCTGACCAGCAGCCAGGAACCGAATCACTTTCCATTTGCCCGGCGCCCCATGATTTCATTATCGATGTTTGTTCCCCAAATAACATTAGTTCGGTTTGGTTTAGCATTGATTTCGTTCCACGTCCTTGTCCGTGTCCACTGACCAACAACAAGTCCTGCTGTGGCTGCAGGACTCCATGTGTGTGTGTGTGTGTGGAGCAACACTACAAATACATGGCAACATGAATGACTTTTTGGCTTGTTTGCGGAAAAGGTGCAATAGCAATGGCATCCACATCCTGGCCGCCGTTGTTGCTCCTGTCGAATATTTCATAAATTTATATGTTCCTGCTAAATCCCTTAACGACTGTAAGCTTTTCCGTTTGTGCGGCATGCAGAATGGAGGATGGCGGCAAAACTAATACATGCGCATATATAACGCCGACTTAGTGCTACATCCGAGACGTGCCAACTTTGCATGTATATATGTGTAGGTACGTATGTGTGTGCTACGGGGGAATCCTTGCAAAGGGAAGCTTTCCGAAAGGCAGAGACATTTGACTTTTACGCGCAATTGAGCCAGAGAGCCCCGGTTAGCTGGCATAGCTGGAGTAGCTCTTAGCAGCAGATCTAGGGCTGCCATCGACGGCCCACTTGAGTGCCCCGGCCACGCCCTCGCCCATCGCCCAGTGCCTTAACTTATAAATATTTATAACAGCCCACTCGACACCCACTAAATTATTAAGTTAATGTGTCGCGCTATTCAAAAAAGGTACTCCGGGGGACCAATAAAATTCCTAAGCCCCGCATCCGCATCGCTGTGGTTGTGCATGAAATGTGTGTGTGGCCAACACTTTGACAATTTCACGCGCTTGACTCGGAACTGGGATGTGGATTGAGGAGGATTCAGCAGGATTGAGGATTGAGGAGACGTGCCTGATGTTTCTGGGTGCGTGCGGGCCACGATTAATAAGCCTGTTAATGTTGCGCGAAATTATTGGGGAAATGGGAAAAGTTTCTCGGCGAGCCTAAGATTTATAAATGGTCCATGTTTGGAAGTGCAATTATAAGGCCACAAAGACATATGAGCGATGGCAACTTAAGGAAGTTAAGGACCATAAATCAGGGATGGGTCTTAGCGCGCGCGCAGAGGGGGGACAGAGACTTATGAAGTTTTCTGATATCAGGGATCAGGCCTGTTTCTCTGTCCGTCCGTCCGTTCGGGCCATTTAAAATTCCACTCTCTTCCGTCTGATGGGTCGTATACGCTATATTGCCATGGCAGCCACATGTGGACAATACGTATACGTACGGTTGTACGAGAGTTTGTTTGAAAGTATGGGGCTAGCCTTGCATTTGGTAGCTCCACCTTTTCACTAACACATCCCCGATTGCGGTCAACGGCAGGTGCAATGCTTGGTCCGTCGCTCTTTGCCTCTCAGCTTGACGTTTATTAAATTTTCCCCCCCAAAAGCCACAGGAAGCGAATGCAATGGAGCCTGGGAACTAAAAGCTGGGAGCTGGAAGCTAGGAGCTGGAAGCAGGGAGCTGGGGGTTATGTGCACTTTATGCTCCAGTGCGCGGCAGCTTAAACTCTTCTACGAGAGTCTTTAAGCCGGCTCCATTGACTGGAGCCGGTTGAGCAAACACTTGCCAAGTATTTCACTTCATTTTACTGTCTTCCACGCCGGCGGGCGCTTTATTTGATTCGGTTCCCTCTTTTTGGAAATATCATCATTAGGGCTACACATGCGACGACGGCGATGATTCAAAGCGAAACGGCGAAACGGCTCCATTACATTACGGTTTGCATGCCCTCAATTTCTGGGGCAATTATTTGCTTTGTAGCCTGCCAAAAAGGCTGCCACCAGCAGGCAGGCAGGCAGACAGACAGGGCTGCTGTTCTTGCCGCTTGCTGCTGCTTGCTGCTTGCCGCTTTTACACAATTTCCTTCCGCTTTGCTTTCGCCGGGAAAGTATTACGATGATTTGCATAATTTTAGCGCACCTACAGCAGCCGCAAAATGAGGCCTAAACCACGGCGCCCTTTGCCAACTGAATCCTCCAGCGCATCCTTGTGTGTGCTCAGGTCCTTTTTTTCTCCCGCTCGCTTGTTCGTTTGTTCGTTTTTTCGGCTCGTCTTTATCTGCTTTGCTTTCACGGCGCCTTTGTTGAGGTGTGGGTGCGGGTTTTAAGCCGGGTGTGGATGTTTCGGGGTGTCTTTGGGTCGGGTTCCAGGGTTCCGGGGTATCGGGGTGCTGGGGGTGTAGTAGCCTACATTTTTGTAACTGATGTGCTGCGTTGGCTCTCTGCTTGAATCCGCTCCTTATCTTTGTGCCTGATCGAAATTGCTTTTGTGTGGTTGCCGGGCCGCCCTTGCCGCTCCTTCACTCGCTGTTGCTATTTTAATTTCAGTCATGTGTGCAGCTGCCTCGTGTCCTCCGCCGCTTGCCACCAGCCGCCGCTTCTTTTTAGGCACTTTTGCAATTTTCTGCCTGCTTTGGGTTAGATATTCATATCAGCTTCGTACATATTATAGCTATTTTCCGCTATAACTGTTACTGATTGCCGCTTTGTGGCAGCATTCTCTTCTTTTTTTTTCGGCCCATCCCTGCCTCATCCCTCAAACCCCGCAATTTTTGAGCACCAATTGAGATGCAAATTGCTTTTGCCTAGAATGATTTGAAAATAATTCAGTTGGTTAGCATTTTTGCTTTCATAAAATTCTGCTTCTCTTCTATTTTTTTTTTGTATCTGGAATTTCTGCAGTTGAATTAATTTGATTCACTGGCGATAATCTATGGCCTTAAATTTGGGCATTATAAATTTGAATTCTTGATTTGGGTTTACTTTATTTTGGTGACTTGATGATATAAAGTAGAGATCTTTCTTAAATACTCTTATATCTCTGGAATAAAGATGGAATTGTCTAAAAATTACTTGTGGTTAAATAAGTACTTGTTTATAAATTTATTTTACTTCCAAACCTCATTTAAATCAATTCAAAGATTCATCAAATGTAATTCTTAAATGCTCCATTCTTAAACCGAAATAAAACCATTCGAAGAAATAAAGAAAATAAACAGTTCTCAGCCAAGTTTTTCTGTTCAAACAATGCGCGAATGCGAATTTTTTGTAAAGAATTTTCCGTTGAGGTATTTCGGGATCAGGGTTGCCGCAAATTGTTGCCAAAAACAGGCGCATTTATTATCATTTCGGACATGCACATATATAAAGCGTTTTAGCGCTTGTCGCTGCCACATGGCGCTACCATTTCCTTGTTCATTTTCATTTGCAAATATTTATTTGTACATTTCCTCTTTGCACTATTTACCCACTTCCGCTGCACACACACAAACACAGAGACTTAGTGATCCGATGGGAGGGGTTGAGGGGGCTTTTACTAAGGGCTTTCATTTTCACTTGGCAGAAACTTTGAAAGCCAACTCAGGCACTCACACACTCACTCTCGAACTGCTGACCCAGACTCGAATGCAGCTCTGCGAATGCGACGTTTTAGTTTTCATTTCGGTTTCGGTTTGGTCTTCGGGTTGGGGTTGGGTTTTAGGTTTGGGCTTAGGTATCAGGCTTGCCTCCCTGCAATTTGCTAAAACCTAGCCAAAATGCCAAGCTCCTCGGGCCATATGAAAAGAAGGGCAAAGCCAAAAGGCCAGGCACCACAAGACCTGGGATTATGTACGTAACATAATATGTGCCTCTATTTCTTTTACTGGAATATGCATGGAGACCTTATTTATAATCAAAAATCATTGTTGAATAAAGCCTGACTTGCTGAGAGCCCCTCAATTATTACCACCTTATCGGGCAATTGATTAAATGTCTCACCCATCTCAAGCCAGGACGTCGGATTAAAGCAGACCGGGTCACGAGGGGAATCAGTGCCGAGCCGAGAGCTGAGAGCCAAGAGCTGATAGCCGGGATCTGGGAAATCGGATGCCGTTGCCCATGTCGACATGCACATCATAAATGGTTAATGGCTGCATCCTCGTCTGACATTCGAATCTGAATGTGCAATGCAACCGTGCAACTGCAACTGCAGCTGCAGCTGGAGCGGCGGATTCAGAGCAATGCAAAAATTCGAACTGCTCGCAATCAGAGCGGATGTCAGGAGTCGCATCGAGATAACTCCGTGTGCATTGCGTGTCTGTTAAATTAATAAATAATTGCCCGTTCAATTTCCCGGCTGGCTGTTCGTTCTCCGCTCTGTCTGCCTCGACTCTCCGTTTTCTTTGCCGTCCGCAGTCCGCAGTCCGAATCCTGGCCAGGACCCGTGCTCAACGCACACCGTTCGTTGGTTTCCTATGCGGGATTTTCGCGCACACCTGTCCACAGCTGAGCCAGATTAATTGCCTATTTGGCCTGCTCGGGGTCCACCTTCGGCGCGGCGTATTTCTTTGTTTAATGATAAGCCATGCCCCGAAAAATCTCTGACACTGACATGCTAATTAATAAATTATTTTGCAACAAATTAATTAGATCGGTGAAAGTGATTGGTCATGTTGAGGCCAGATCCTGAATTTATAGCAGCCGTTTGGGTCCTTTGATTGATAAGTGACTGCGGGACAGAGATTTTTAGCTTGTACTCAAGAGGAATATGCTAAAAAAAAGGGGTCATATTCAGGAGATTCAAGGATGAACATCTCCAGTAAAGCAATCTATAAAAAGGCAAAGTTTAAATGGAGAAATATAATAAAAAGCTATTGTTATATACATTTCGTTGAATAAATTCGGATTGGATGTTTGATTATATATATCAGGATTTATTTATTACATGTTCAGTTTTATAAATAATTAATCGGTAAAACAGAAAAGAGATTTATCAAAAGGTAAACTTTCAGGCAATATACGAAATATATTTATTTATTAAAAGTAAACTTTTTCAACAGTATAAAAAACATGTTTTTTGTAATCAAACAAAAACTTGTATACTTGTGTTTCACTTATTAAATACATCATCACCCCAGATCGACCTTTCCCCTCATTTATGAACCGTAACCAGGGATCTCCTCACATGTTGCTCCTTCCATGTTGGTACCTATGACCCAGCCTTGGCCCGGCTTTTCTTGGCTTTTGTCCCGACACGCACAGTCGTCGTCGTCTGTCATCATTAAAATAATTTATCATCCTGTATCTGGTATGCCGCCCTTTTGTTTTTATCTGGGCCCGTATCTAATTTGATAGTAAATATTTTAATTAAAGGAAAGTAATTATTGGCCAATGCCTTTATTGCATGCTCAAGCTTTTGAGTTAATTAAAATGTTTTTTCCTCGCTGCTTTTTTTTGTGTTCAGCCATATTTATTTTGGCGAAATAGTTGTTAAAGTTTTATGACAGCCGCATAAAATATGAATTCGGTCTGCTTTCAATTACAAAAGCAGAGCAGCAAAAACAAAGCAATTTCTGTTTAAATATCGTTTATTACTTTGCGCTCAACCATTAATTAAGGGCGAATGCCGGGCGATTATTGCGTGCCGGCCGGGTGAGCAACCTGACTGCCTGCCGCCAAGCCCGTGACCAAGCACAAGTCCTTCCACCCACGACCCATGACCCACACCTGACCCCTGGCCCCACGCCCCTCCTCCCAGAGCATCTGGCATCTTGGCGAAGGGCAAATGAATGCGGAGACAATTAATTGTTGCGCTGTGTGTTCAGTTCGCGCTTTCAACATTTCATCTGCAGTTGTCAGTTACTTTTGTCGTGAGCCTCTGCCCCCCCCTCATCTAGATCCCCACTGCAGCGCGTCGCGCTTATGATAAATGAGTTGTTGCCACAATGCGGTGGCAAACTGGCGCCTTTGTATGTGTGCACCGAGCATTTAATCCTTTGGGCTTCAAGGCATTCCAAGCGGCCATTCATTTAGTTTCCATTCCCAGTGCAGAGCCACTTAGCGCGATGCGATACCCTCGGCATTGGGCATAATGAGCAGCCGGTGACCAAGAGGCAGTCATTCACTCAGGATATGCACTGGGAGAAATCTCATATAAGATTCTTTAAGGAGATTTACTTAAATTTGTTGTAATGTCCTTGGGTGTCTTGTCATATATTTTGTTAATTGATAATGAAACTAACTAGAGAAGATAATATAGTTAGAAAGATTAAGAGACAAATTAAAGCATTTGTGTTTCTAGCAAAAGCACTTGGAAAAAGCTGCTATTAGTTTCTAAAATTTCACTTAAAAAGGATTAAAAGAATGTATTATTTTTATATTTTTAAATATCTTAAATATATTTTGTAAATTACAACATTAGATCAGATTGAAAATAGTTTCCAAACATATGTATTGACTTCCGCTTTAATAAAACCGAAGCATAAAGAGTTCTGGAAATGTTTGGATACAATTTTAATGCTCCCCTCAAACCAAGAAGAACTACCCTTAGTTTTTCCAAGTGCACATGCCTGGTCTGCCACTGACACCCATAAACACCGACGCTTTAAAGCGATCCGCAACCGAACGGGAAAAGTTTTGCTCGGCCAAGTTCCCCCGTCCAGTGGCCCAGGTGCTCGAAAGTTGCAAGCTGCATGTGCTGGCAGATTCGTTGGAAAGTTTACCACTTCGGCTTTGGGCAGTCCTGGGCACACCTGGGACCTGCATGCGGCACATACTCTCATATTTATATAATGCCCTGAGAGAGAGTGAGAAAGATGGCTGTTAGAAGAGCGCCTCAACTTTGCCGTGCACTACTTGGGCCAATTAATGTGTCCAGGACCCGGTGATGAGTCAGTGTCGGTGGTTGGGTGGAGAAAGGTGATTGGAAAGACTGGGCCTCGGCTCACTCCCACTGTGTGCATATTCGATTAAGCAAATCCCGGCGGGAGCGCGTGCCGCAACTTTCGTAATTTATTATTTTGCTTATTTTGTCAACAGAACTTACAAAACCCTGCCCGGCCGCCCGCGAGCCCACAGAGCCCTGACAAGCCGCCGCAATGCGACCAAATCACATATAAATTATTGCGTCAAATTGAAGCTGCCGCCCAGACGGACGGACGGACCGAAAGCCGATTTAAAACTTGACACACTGTGACAGATATACACATGTGTATTTATCGCACGCGGGACAGGGTGAATCGGAATCCGGCCCATAAGCTGGGGCATTAAATATTTTATTTTTATTTTTTTTGAACTCGTCGCCCTCTCTCTCTGGAATCCTGAAAATAAGCTTCAACCTGTGCTGCTGCTGGTTGCCAAGGTATCCCATTTTTGAGTCCTGCTTGGAACTCGGGGAAAAGCTACGCTGAGGAATATTTCCTTTTCAAGTTGATTTTAATGTAATTCCGGTATTTTGATACCTCAAGAAATTGTTTTTGAAGTAAGAGAAATCATTGTTTATGCAGAAACATTTTATAATCAGTTCATAACAAAAAATATATCTGGAAATGTTCCAAAAGTTGAAATGATGAAGACATCAGCTGTATTTTTTATATAAAGCTATGAACGGTCCCGTGTATAGTTCGCAACACAATTTTATCCGTTTTTTTATTTGTATATCCTTTGATTCAGCAATCACTTGAATATTAGAAAGTACAACTACCAAGGCGGCAGCAATTTAATGGGCGGAAACTTGCTGCTTTCAGCGCGAGTCCAGTGCACGACGAGCTCGTCATTGCTCCTGCGCTCAAGGAACTGGATGGGATTGGCATTGGTCCTTGCCTCAACAGGTGGCTCACTTGGTTGCAGCTGCTGCTTGACGGCAACACCACATTTGCCATTGGGATCCAATTTTGATTTGCCTAAGGACACAGCATCAGCATCAGGATCAGGATCAGGATATGCATTTTGGGGTAGACTAGCACAAATGCCAACTTACGCAGGCTTGTTTGCTGGGCTGGCTCCATTCGACGACGCATTTTCCTTATCCGAAAAAGAGAAACATATATTTTGGCGAATATTTATACAGTTTGATACGAAGTGTGTTGTGGGGTGACACGTAACTCAGAACAAATCGTGTGCATTGAGCGATACAAGCACGTGAATAATCCCTCAATTGTTGTCGGGATTTGGGGGCGCTTCGTGGCGGATGTGGCGGAGGCGGAGGCGGAGATCCATTTCCCATCCAAGGCGTTGTCATCGCTCCGCTGATAAATCTAAAGAGATTTGTTGCGCATCCATCAAACTGAGCATTCTTATTATTCAAAGTACTTACACTTGCGCCGCTACGGAATGTTTCGGGCAAGTGCGTGTCCTGCCGTGAGTCTGTCTGCTCCTGCTTCAGCTCCTCCATAAATGTTAAGGAGCAACAGTGGCAAAGCAAGGCAGGAGCACTGATAAAAAGCAAACGCCGCAAATAGCACACTCACACATACAAAATCCATTAACTAAAGTGTCAATTTAGTGACAGAGATAAAACGTCACACGCACAGACCTAAGGATACAAAGCCTTGGACACACGCACACATATGCGCACAGCAGAAGCGAAACAAACGAAGGGGAATCGGGCTTGGAGGGACGAGGACGAGGACGAGAACGACGGCGAGGCAAGGAGAATGTCACTGGAACTGCCTTGGCAAATAGCAGAGCACAATGAATGACAGCACTTTGTATTTTTCCACGATTTTTTTTCTGCCATGACTTTCCTTGCTCCTTTGGCTGTTGCGTGCTTCCTTTCTTCTTTTATTTGTTTGCTCATGTCAAAAGATCTTGGGATAAAGTTATCGTTATCGGTTCTTGTTATTGTGTGCGTAGGTCAAATCACCTGTTACATGTTACATTGTCCTTTTTTTTAGCGGGTTTCTTAATAAGCGATTGCAGTTCGAAGTTGAAGATGAAGAGAAGTTTGAATAAGGCTGTGATGTGTCAGGGAAAAGTCAATAAATAATAAGTAATTGTGACAAACCGAACAGAAAGTGCAGGATAACATCGGTTTCCGAATGAGTTTAATGGTATATGAGTCCTTAATTAATAAGGAAGTTTATCTATTCCTCGGAACTTGAATAAAAATAACCTGAGAACTTATACTTTTCCAAATTAATTATATTTTGAAGCACTAAAGAACTACTAACTTCATAACTATATTTTTTATTATATCCTCCAGATTTTTGTCTCAGCTAAAGCTATTCTTTTGTCGAGATCTAAATCTCTTTTCTATCTCTACAAGGAGTACAAAGAGAGGCGTGAAAGGCTCTCAAAGACAAACCGCAAGTGAAAATTGTTTTCCGTTTTTTGAATTTTTTGTTTCCTTTCTGCCACTGACGCGTCCTTTAGCGAGTCGTCTTGCGGGCATTTTGTATGCACCACGCTACACCGCAAAGCGCCACAAAGTGCAAGTCAATATAAGAAAACGGCGAATCGAGGAGCAACTGCCGCATTGCCACTGCACAGAGCTCCTTTCAATCCATTGCCTGCCAATCGGCAGAATGCGCTGCGGATGCGTGCGTGCCGTTCACGCTGCCGGGATGGAAATTTTTCGCGACTAAGCTAAAGGCGGCACAGAGCTCACATAAGCAAAGCATGGCTCCCCAGGATAGCAAAGAGTGTCGAGCATTTGCTTTTATGCAAAGTATAGCAAATTGTACGCGTTGCATTGAAATTCAAGAGCAGACCCTCTGATAAATGACAAGCTCGTGCAAATGCAGCTCGAGTGCGAGTGCCAGTGCGAGTGTCTGTACTCGTACCACATTGGAGACAGCTGAGTGGAGCCACCACGATGTGTGGCAGAACAGAAAAAAAAACAATGGCACCAAAGGTAAATGTGTGTGTAAATTGAGAGGAATTGCCTGACACGTTTTAATTATTGGGCCCGGGCCCGGGTCCGGGACAGCCCTTCGGGTCCTTCGAGCACTTCATTAGGCCTCTGGCGCGGCTCTAAGTAAGACACGCATATTTTTCATACTTTACAAAATCCACAAGCAGAGCGGAGCTCAATTATTCAAAGCAGCTGCACCCGAACGAACGAACGAACCCGAAATAAAAACAAAGAGGGAATGTTAAGGAATATATTGTCAGGACTAGGGGTTACCTGGTAGAAAGGATCTACAAGTACTAGTATCCTTTTAAAAGGTATGATCAGAAGTATATCTATTTCCCAACTCAGAAGGTCATCAGTACGAAGGTGCTGATATTCCCTGAGATCAAACTTTATACTCTGAAAGGTAGAGGATATACCTAGCTCGAGAAGGTTCCTAAACATTCAAGGATTGAAGAGGCTAATACCTACCTAGGACCAAGTACAACATACCCTTTGCTCACCCTATGTAGGGGTGCAAAAAAAAAGAAAAAAAGTAACTGGAAGATAGGGTGGCCTAGACACGGGTACTCCCTTACACGACATTGACTAATGTTGATATGTCGTCGTTTTTTGTTGTCGGTTTTTCCCAGCCTTGGCCTGATGGTTTATTTTTGATGTGTGTGCCGTTGAGCTTTGGCGACGTGCGTCTCCGGCGCCGAAGGATGTTCGCTCGGGTCCGGGATACGAGTGTACTCGGATGCTTGGATGGCCTGCTACTGCTCCAGCTCCATCTGCCGTGGGTGATGGTCGTCCCCTTTGAAGCAATTGCTGTCGTTGCTGCCAATTTGCTGCTGTGCGTTTTGTCCTGTGACAGGAAGCGTAGGCTTCTATTGCGCTTCTCCCAGCGTGGATGTGGATGTGGATGTGTCCTTCGCAGGGCAAGTGGGAGTGTGAGTGCGAGTGTGGAGGTGGGTGCGTTGTGACGTGACACATGGTCGTAAAGGATTTTCTTTGATGATGTTATCGTTAATGGTGCATGGTCGCAGCTTAGTTCAACTCGGTTCAGTTCGGCTCGATTTCGCATCAGTTTCAGCTCCAGCTCCGGCTCCAGCTCGACATTGGCAGATCGTGAGCGTGTGCACCCTGAACTTTTTCCAACGCCTGCTCCTTGAATAATGATGCTGTTGATGTTGCTGCCGTTGATGCTGATGCTGATGCTGATGCCTCCCACGTCTCAGCCCACTCTTCACAGGAGGATGAAGGAGGTCCTTTAAAAGCGCGCCGGCTTAATTCTTCCCACCGGATTGGGTATGCAAAACAACAAAGCAATACATTTTAATTAGCCATCCGGGGCCCCGGCCAGCAGGAGCACACGCTCCTAATACAGCCGGTGACCATTGCCAGGCAAATAAGCTGGCAGCCTGTTGTTCTGTCATGTTTTTGGTTGGCGGCTTTGTCGCCAGAGTGTCGTTGTTGTTATTGTTAATTACCTGGCGCCGGACGTGAGAGGGACCGGGATAAGAAAGCCCCGAGTTGACTTGGCCCCATGGAATGCTAATTAAAATTGAAGGGCCTTGGCTAACGCAAAAGCTGTTTGTTGCTTGCTGCTGCTGCTGCTGCTGCTGCTTATTTGTCTTGGCTAGTTATTTGGCTTAAGCTTGATTTTCGGCCACAGATTCCAGGGCCTAACCAGACGGAGCTAACCGAGACCGCAATGCACTCAGAAGCCGGAGCCCGGAGCCGGCCATAATGCAGCACTTAATGTCTTATTTAATTTAACCACACAACATAAATTCATCATGCAATGGGGTTGGAATTCAATTTCCTGCTGGTATGTGCACACTCTCTATGCTGTGCATCTGCATTAAAATTCTTATTAAATGATATGCACTGGCCACAGACACTTCCGGTGGCTCCTTGGACCTGGTCATGCTGGCCGCAATAATGCAAAACACATGGCTACCTAAATACTGGAGAGCTGGAAGAGGAACCGCAGGAGCTCGGGCGGAGGCAGTTTGGCAGCCTCAAAAACCTATGTTGACCGCACATTAATTAACTTGGGGCGGCTGGAAGCTGGAAGCTGGATGCCCTGAATATAATACGTATACGCAGCGTGCGCCGCACGCATGGGGTGAGTGAGTGCGTGCGGGCATAAATCATTTTAAAATTGGCAGCAGCGCACCTCAAATTTGCATTGCAATCCATTACGAACTCTCGATAGGTGTAAAGTTATTGAGTTGATGGCGTAATTTATATGCCCGCCGGGCACGCCCCTTTGCTGTTTTCCCGGCTAATTAGACGAGGAAAAGTGTAACGGTGTAACAGTTGGGGGAAAAGGGCAAGGAATGGGCCGGAAAAACAGCTACAAAATAGTTTCAACTGCAGTTTGCTGCTCACTGTCTAGTCAATTAGCCCAAGCGGGTTTGGTTAATGCGAAACTTGGCTGGTTAAATGGAAATTGCGGGGCTTGTTTAACAATTCGCAGTCGTGTTTGGCATTGCTGTCTGCTGTCCTTGCTGCTGCTTCTGATGTTGTTGTTATTGTGGCTGCCACTGCTACTGTCGCTGTATTGCCCGATGTAGTTGCATGTACTCTAAACAAGCGGACTGCACAAATAACAATTTCGGTTTTACATTTTACATGCATGCATAAGGAAGCATAGCCGTCCAGGGGGAGTCCTTTTGGCAGCCTGTTCCTGAATATCGTAAGTGTGACTCTCTTCTGCTTCTCTTAAAACTTTTGGAACACCCAAAAGCTCTCTCTCTCGGACTTTGCTCTCTTAAGCAGCTTCGTGCTGCTTCGGCTGTCGTGTCCTGTCGCCTGTCGCCTCCCGCCGAATCCTAGGACAACGACAGTTCAGTTGCCTCTTGCCAGTTGGCACTCAGCGGTTTATGCTCGACCGTTTACTGGGAAATTATGCCAGGACTTAATGCGTAAACTATGTACTTTATTAGTTCGGCATGGCCCGTGGCCCGTGGCCCAAGCGCAGTTCCCAGATTCCCTTGTAGCTTCAGCTGGCGCTAAACATCCATCTTGCCGAAGAAACTAAAACACCCCCGAGAGGTACTCTGCTACTGATTTCATTCCGGACACGTGACAAAATGTTGGCACTAACCCCAATATCTGCTGCTGCCCTGCTTGTTCGTTCTCCTGTTTAGTTTTTATGATATTTTGCTTATAAATAATGAATGCATATTGCTCAACGACTCCTATCTCTGGCGGCTCCGTCTGCGTCTGCATCTGCCGAGAAGGGGTCACGTTCAACGCAGACGTTTCACACCAATTACTCGCAATTTGCATACAACAGAACCGCATGCAAATGACACAATGCAAAGTTATCCCAGTACCGCTCCCGCTCCAAGTCCCGATCCCTCTTTCAGTCTTTGGTCCCCTCCATTTGCATTGGCCATGCATCTCAAATGTAATCAACGAAAGCCGAAACCAAAGCAAACTTTGCTCCCACACCAAGCCAGCCAGCCAACATCCTGGCAGGCGACGTCGACTCTATTAAGTAATGAATTAAGATGCGAATCGAGATCAATTGTTCGAAAATGCCGCAGTGTCGAGGGTAACAAAAATGCATTCGGCAAATTGCAAAAGTTTCCACTTTTCATTGGTTTTGCATCGCAGTGAGTTTGAGTTCCGATTTCGTTCCGGTCGCACTTATAAATTAATGATTTCCCTTCTGCCTCCCCCCCGAAAATAAAAACTTTTGCCCGCCAGTCACATTGGCAATGGGATGTGGCTGCCGGTTGACATCTAATCAATGCCAGAGTTCCTTGACTGCTGTCCAATGCCTAATGAGGTTTAATTGTGACCTCGGAACCGAGCCGTTGGTTTCGTTTAATTAAGAGCCGCTGCCGCATCACGATGCACGGGGCGGATAAGTAACCTGTCCTGGCCGCCCCCTGTCGCATGTGACGTATCATTAGCCAAGCTATAAATACGTATGGATAACACGGCCCGAAATTAATTTGTCGAGCCGCCGCCGCCGCCGTCGAATCGGTGTAAGTGGCGTTTCAATTTCACTTGAATAATTTATAAAGGCGAATCGTTAATTGGCCAAGAGCCGGGCCGACGGGCCATATGCGTGCGATGTCATAAGCCAGGGTTCAACAAGTGCGAAATGAAATTTGCTGCCGCCTTTGCTTGGCATCGTCGTCGTCGTCTTAGTCGTCGTCGTCTTTGCCTTGTTTGCAATATAAACAGGCGAAAAAATTGTTGTGCTGTAAACAAGCAGATAAGCCATTGGTATAAACCCGACATACATCGGCTGTACATATAATTTAGAAAGCAAAGGGATATGGTATCGACGGGGAAATACTTATTAGTGTGTAATATGGATGTATCAATAAAGTTTTCATAGTTGACACAAATCATCATTTTTCGATATTTTAATGTTCCGATTAATTTGTATTCATGTTGTCATAACAAATAATAACAAGGATCTAAAGATGGTATTAATTATTATTTTTGGAAATTGATATAATTTCTAGAGCTTTCATAAGTCGTTAAATGTTTAATTTTAAATGCGAAATTTTTTTTAAATGGGTTATATAAAACTATACAATATTTTCGATGAAATATTTTGCGTAATATTTTTGTAAATATATGTACGATATATATGTAATTCCGTACATTAAACTATGTTACATTAACTTTAAAATAATGTATAAATATTCAAAGCAATCCAAAATCAAAATAAAGTCTATTTCGGAGGCTAGTGATTTTGCTACGATAATTAAGTAAAAATACAGAGTTCCTATATTAAATGATATAAGATATGTTTTTTTCTGAAAATATTTGAGTATTTATTTCTTATTTCTTAGATAAAGAACTTAAGAGTTGGGACTATAGTTTTAAGCTTTAAGAGTTAATAATTGACTAATAAAATTTAATATCACTCACATAAAAAATAAGAGAAATCTTCTAGGAATCAAATTTGAACTTCAGTTTTTCAATTAATATTCGTTAAAATATACTCGTAACACCCCGTTGCACGCCCAGCCTAATATACCCTTTTCTCTGTACGGTATCCTGTGGGTCTCGGGATCATTTGCATACACGATATGGCGGATGGGCTGGCAAAGCAAGCAGGGAAGAAGGACTCTCGGTTAGCTGCTTACTGTTTGCTGTTTGCCGACGCAAAGTCGATTGCCGATATACCAAATTGACGTTTAGTATAATAAATTGAATGCCATGCCTCACATTGTTCCCCTCATGTTTGCTTCTTCTTCTGCTGCTGCTGCTGCTGGGCATCTGGTTGGATGAGTGGATGAGCCGGGGCAACGCAGTTGCCATTTGGCATTGTAAATTATATTAAATATGCAAGACAATGCTTTCATATAAATCCTCTAAATGAATTTCAAGCACGCAAACACACGCGCCACTGAGCACAGGGCACACACACACACACACACACACTGGGTATAAGTGGATGCTCTGGATTGTTCACAGGACCTTAGTCCTGGGCCATTTTCTACACTGTTTTAGCACGCGCGTCGCAAAAAACTTGCGAGCTGTTTATTGGAAATTAGTTAAAGCACCCCTCGGGCCGCGTCCTGCGAGTCCTGCGTGTCCCATTGCCCCGGGCTAGTTAAGCTGCTCCCGAGCTGTTCAGTGGCTTAATTTCTAGCGGGCTCGTAAATCTCTGCAAAATGCTGCGGACTGTTTAAAAATTACAGACCCCGATCACGTTCTGCAGCGAGGAAAGTTTCGACTTCCTATAAACACTCGAGAGATGCTTTGTATTGTGTCGTAAACGTAAACGTAAACGGAAATGGGAAAGTCGAGCTGCGAAATGCGAAACAATTGCATAAGCGTCGAAGGGGGGGAGGCTGTATATAACTTTGGTTGATGCGTTTACTAGTTTGTGTGTGTGGAAAATGCACAAGGCGCAAGGTGAGCTGCCGCACAACGAGGCGTATACGCAACCCCGCTGGCCACACTTAACCCCATCGACTGGACTTAACCCGACATGGCATGGCCCATTTGTTGCTGCCGCTCTTTGGCACGCTGTCGCTTTGAATGCTTTACGCTCGATTGAGTATTTATTTGATTTCTCATTTGTGTCGTCTGCCAGTTGACCATTTTTTCCCCCCCGATTTCCACATTTCTCCATTTCCACCATTCTCCTTCATTCGCCTTGGCTCTCAGCCACTCTCCTTGCCCCCAGGACTCGGTGGCTCCTTCGTGTCGCATTGGCTGGAGGGGGTGACCGAGTCCGTGCTGTAATTCAAGTTCTGTGGCCAAAAGTTAGCCACAGTTGATTGGTTAGACAAGGCTTTTTGTTCTTGCGAACTTCGATGGTTGTTTCCGGCTTGTCTACCATGCCGTGTATTTTTCAAGAAATGAACGGAACAAAGTTAATGAAACTTCTGCCATGTTACAGTAAACTGCATTAAAGGCGCAACAGAAATAAAAGAGGATCCCGGCGAATCAGGAGTAAATTCTCGGTTGCACCCGCCAATGTTCATTGTATCGTATATTTTTCTGCCCTGATATTTCTTTTGCGAAATTGGAATATATATGGCCTGCCATTTGTTGTTGCTCTGTTGCACAGTTGTCGAATGCACTAAATATTTTTTCAGCATTGATATAGTGTGCAATATCGCGCATACGCCGCGTTGCCATAAAGTACTCACCAAAAGCCCCATCACAAGCAGCAAAGGCAGCATCAGGAGCAACGACAGACAATGTAGCGAGGCCAATCGATGGTGCGTAACAACTTTAGCATACTTTATGCTCCGCGGCCATATCGTTTAATCGAAACACGTGTCCTGGCTGCCAATGGCCAATGGATAATTGCCATCGATGAAAACACAAAAAGCTTCAGGAGACGAACGCCATCCGATTATCTCAGCGTCGTAGCCATCACCATCGCTCTTCATGCCGCGTTTCACTTTTCAGCTTAATGTGCCGGCAGCTGAATTCAATCCGCTTTGATTGGCCAAGTGATTCCTTCACTCGGTATTTTTAAGTGGCCCTAAAATCAAGAGATAGCGAGATAATTATGCCATGAAACTTGCCCGTTTCCCTCCAGCTTATCTCGGGTCTGAACTGCAGTTGGTTAACTGCGAAAGTTCGCCTTGTTCCCGATCTGTCAACGGCTAAAGTTTTAACCCGTAAAGCGATTCCTCGGCGTATCCTTAATAAGTGGCTTTCCGCCGGGGATCTGTCATAGCACAAGTGCGATCCGCAACGGGTTGGCATATTAAAAAATACCTCCTGCCAGTGCAATGTGTCAGAGTGACAGACAACATGCCACGACCCGACGCCTCCGCCGCCGCCGCCGGCTGCCGTCATCCCCGGAGTGATTTTCACAGACGTTCCTACTGCGGCGGACCATTGACACTGATTCCTGCGGGGTTACTGGAGCCAAAAAGCGTTTTACTTTATTTTTTCGGGCAAAAGCAAATCTCTTTCGTGGCCCTCAAATTATTGATTCCGGATTTAAAATGTTCATAAGAGCGAAGCATATTATTTTGTAAGCAATTAAAATGCCAGCATTTTCCATTTGATAGTATTATGAAAGGCTTTCGCTTGCTGTTGCATTTCGTTTGGTCCGGAGAATAATCTATTTTATCGTTTAAAAATGCATTCAGCAGATTTACTGGTTGATTTCATTCAAGCGGAATCCTTTTTGCACACACAGACACACCACTGCGGTTGAGAGAAGAGCACTAAGGATGAGCTCGGGAAATTGAAAAATATTTTTATTTTAAATATAGGTTAACAACATTATTAATTAAAAGCTTCTGTCTTTAGTTTCTGCTTTTCTATTTTACATAATTTTCAGGGAATAAATATATCTGTTTATATATATTTTTTAATTTAGCAAAACTTTAATTCAGCAACTGCCTGGACCAACTTTTGGGTCAATTGGGTGTGCTGCATATGCATCTGTTCGCTGTTCTCATTAGACTAACATGCGTTTTTGGCAAAGTTGGCACTGTCAACATAATCATCCTGCCGAGCAGCCACACAAATGTCAAACAAATCCGACAAATTACTCGAGGCGCAGCTGGATGGCACGCACAAATTTATATTTTCCATTTGACAAAACTTGTGCAACAGAGAGCTGAGAGCTCAAAAACGCTGTCATTTATTTGCAAGCAGCTTTCCTTTGCGGCAAACAATGCGAATGCAAATGAATACACTCACTGACTCCCCATTGGTGTCTGGCCCATCCTTCTCCGGCTGACTGATGCAGGATGCAAATGAAATGCAATCAGCTTGTGTATTTTTCATATGCATATCTCGGCTTCTGCATCGGCACCAAGCAAGCTAAATTACAGAAATATATGCCTTTCCATTTGAGATTCCCACATAGCTCGCCTCAGTCCGGTCCGGCTCTTGAATATTTAAATTCGATTAGGAGTCAGAAAGGCCTCCATTTCGTTGTCCAAAATCCAAAGTCCAAAGTCGAAAGTCCAAAGTCCGTTGTCCTTGTCCATTGCTGCTGCTGGAGGGGGGCCCGGTCTTGTTCCTGTGGCAGCTACACGTGTGTGCACAACCTTTTAGCATTGGCACCTCCTGGGCATTGCTACGATTCGGTCGGTAATCTGCTTTTGAGATTCTTGCTCCCGGATACCAATCGACTTTCTGGGTGGCTCAATCTGCGAATTTTCTTTGCCACTGCTGCTGCTGCCAGTCCCCGAATACAATAAAATGTTCGTTTACTGCGTACAATCAACAAATACTTTTCAATATTTAACTTGCACATTTGCGGATTTCCGCCCAAAAGGCGTGGCACACATCCTTGTTCTCAGCCGGTCCCAAGTCCTGGCTACACATGCAGAAATGATGTTAAAAGTCGATCAGAGGAATGTAAATTTGAGGTGCTTATTCGTAGGCTGTATCCTTTGAATTGTTACTTAAACATTGAGAGATTTGTATAAAATAAATATTAACACATCGATTTTAATTCCCTTAAAATACAAATATAAATGTGAAAAGCTGACATGTGCTATTCTATTTGTTATTGATATTATTTTGGTCCTGTGTAGCAGGAGTTGGGTGTTCGACTTGCTGCCTTCTGCTGAGTTGTTTAACTTCTGTGCCGAAAACCCTTTGAAACTCGGTTGAGTGGCTCTCATAAATTTCAGTTCGGCCTCTGAAAACGCCCCCCTATTTACACTGGCCATATAATTTGGCTCCGAATTTATGTGCCATGTGCCACGACGAGTCGTTTTTCTTGGGCGTTCGTTGGGTGCTCATGCCCTGCCCGGCCGGCTAACTACCAATTTGTTGTCATAATTCATTGACGAAATTATTGGTAGACTGGCAAGCATTTTGAATTTAATTGGCACTTCCCGCCAAAGTGGTAAAACATTTGGTCAGTCGCCCCCTAAGTCAGTGGAAGGTGGCTTGTTAACTTTTCTTTTTCTGCTAACATCGAATCCGTGGCCCAGGGCTCTCTGTGTGTGTCAGAGCACCATAAGTGGCCTTTATCCTGAAAAAAAGGAGTATAGCTTGCATAATCTGACAAACAGTTGCCAAAAACTTTTGCTTTGGAGTCGAGAAAAGTCGAGCTGAGTCGCCCTAAAGCAGTTTTGCAAAAATTTTCCCCATCTGTGGCTTTTCCTCCCCGCTCCCACTCACTATCTTGTACTTCACTTCCAAAATGCTGGAGCAGTTTTCGACTGTTGTTCCAAATAGATCACAGCGACACAATGGAATACTTGTCTCAACTTTTTCCGCGATAAGCACTCGCATCTGGTCTGTACTTCAGTCGCACTCCCAGACGAAATTAGCTGCAGTTTGGCATGGAAAACATTCAATTTTTCATGCCCGGCACAAAGCTTTGAGCTGCGAGCTGAATATTTGAGCTATTAGCAAGCTGGCTGAGACAATGCCGGGCGGCTAAACAATGTGCATCTATTTCGCCAGAGCTTTTTCATAAATTATTCACGACAAAAGGACTCTCAGCTACTGGCTCTGCTGCAATAAATGCAAAATACTTCAGCATGCTTTATTGCAGGCAGCTAAAAAGATGGCGGACAAAGCGACGTGCTACATGCTGATATTTCAGACATTTGCCGGAAAAAGCTAGGCTTCCTGTTGTTTTCGCCATTTCTTTATATTTGTTATATATATTTTTTTGTTGCTCAAAAGCATCTTGAACGTGGGCGAGTGGCTTGAAATAGGCAAATTCCTTGGCCAGTGCACATTGGGGCATTAGCAGTAAAGTGGGAAGTATATATAAATTTGAACTATGTATATTATTTAACAACAAACTTTGGTATTTAAGTTTAATTTGTTCGAGTGATAATACTCTACAAACTTAAATACTATTAAAAATATATACCTCTACATTTTCGTACTTTGAGCCGGATGAACAAGGGCTGTTAAGAGCTACAAACTAAATTACTTTTAAATATATATACCCATAGATTCCCATATATTTTTAAAAGTAATTTAGTTTGTAGAGTCCTTAAACTACCACTGAGTAAAAACTTTGAAGATAGTTTCTTAAGTTCTGTTCAGTGTTCTTCCATGTCTTAGTTGAAGTATGTTAGTTTTATTTTACTTTTTTATTTGTTATTTATTTTATTAGCTCAGTAACTTGGCTCTATATTCAGTAAATAAAAAATGTGGCAAAAATTAAAAATAATATTACCAAAACCTGAACCAAATTGCTTCGATATTTCATTGTATATTTCAAAATTAACTTCATTTAACCAACTGTGCACTTCCTAGATTCCAAAGGAATCTCTCACTCACTCTGATTTACCTACCAGAAGTTCCTTTTCCCCAGAGCCTTCCGAGTACCCTAATGCATTAACAGCAAATAGAAGCTCGCTCAGCTCACTTATCTAACCAAATGAGAGCATTCATGGACTCGACACACATGTGCTCCCCGCCTCACCTCAAGCAGGTGCATAATGACCGCAATAATGGATGTTGTTTTGGGTGCGGTGCACTTGTATTTTTTGTTGAATTCGGTGTGCTGTGCTTTTTTTGGCTTCTTTTTTCGCCCCAAGTGGGTTAAGTGATTTTCTGCTCAATTAAAATGGCTGCGAAAGTCGGTCGGTGGGGCCAATGGGGCGTGTATGAGCGCTCTTACCGCTGACCGGCAAACAAGGCTCTGTCATATTAACTCTACACTCCAGCCAGGACGCACGACATAGAGCCCGACGACAAGCTGGCAGCCTGTCAACCGTAAAGCACCAAAGGCCACTTGCGGGTCGTTGTTGCCAGCGAGTGGAGCGGGAGTGAGGAGAGCGAGTGAGTCGAGCGCAGGGGGCAAGTGGTAGTGGAAGTGGAGTCTCTTTGCAAACTTGAGCGTGAATTGCTACTAAATTGCAACATCAGAGTTAACTGCTCTAAACTTACGTGACATAATTATGCGTTTGACTAAGAAGTACCAACAACATAGAACAGGGTCCGGACCTAAGGCGAGGGGTAGCTCCAAGAAGACGAGGCAGGCATATGGCCGTCCGGGAGTGTCTGTAAGTGCTGCTGCTGCTGTTCCTGCCGGAGTGCGAGTGTGAGTGAGGGTGCAGGAATATGTGTGTGAGGTTGTTTACACAATTACTACGAAATGCATGCACCACGCAGGACGTGCAGACAGCAGGCCAAGCAAACACAACAGAATGCACAGAGAGAATGAGCATCTATCATTTGCATAAAACCATTTACTTGTTCCTAAAATGGTACAATGTATCTGAGGTCACATTGAATAGAGATATTCAGAAGGAAGAATGATATCTATAGACAAAGTTTAACTGAGCTTGGTGCATGAAGATATATAACTCTTTGTTAAGACATAACTTTGGAGTGAACTCTTTCCTTAGCTGTCTTTACATTCTGGTCCTTCGAGCCGGATGAACAAGGGATGTTAATTCATTTACTTTAATTTCTTAAAAACTTAAGTAAATAAATTCTTAAAATATAAACTAGTATAATATTATTGAGCTTTTGATTGCCTCGTATTATTTCTCTGCTAAAATATTGGTCCTTCGAGCCGGATTCCCAAAGAGTTTTAATTTCATTTCATCAAGATATTTTGAAGCTGAAATGAATAAATTTTAATAATACTCCCAGTTAAATTATGATACTTATTAAGCTTTTGATTACCGTGTATTTCGTTCAAGTTTCTTCCATCCTTCGTGCCTATATCTATTTCTTTCCCCAGAAACAATCAATAAAAACCCCTTTGCCTTTGGCTTAGCTCCTAAAAATCTAGAAATCTCAGCATTTTTTCCTGTGTGCGGGAAATAAACAGCAGCAGAAGCCCTTGGTTCGTGCCTGGCTACATTTACATAAGAGTGCGCTTTATGGCCCCCAAGCCCACATCCAAACCTTCAACCATACCCAGACCCTATACCCACACCCCCAGCCAACTCTCTGTACTAACCCCCTCCAACACACACATTCACAGCTGTTTGCCAGCGGAAGATGCTTAATGAGCAGGCACACACTCGGCGCCATAAAACAGATTTTTATTGTGCCGGAATTAACTTTGCAGCACGCACACTCAGACAGTGACAGGCTCAGGGCAGGGCAGGGCAGGACAGGGCTGGGTATAGACCGAGGCAGAGACAGGCAGCGATTTCAATGAAGTGGCCCAAACATTTGGCTGGCCAAAAATCACTTCAAGGTCGCTAAATGGAATTCCCTGCCATGTCATAATGCCGGCCTGTCTGTGTCGGCCATCTCATTGAATTAGTGTAGGTGGTGCGTATGTGGGTCAGAGTTGTGGCGTGCGGCATAGGTCGCATAGCTGGGAATCCCGTACAGACACCCAGCCATTGACATTCGACACATGCCAGGCATTAGGCTGCCTGTTTCGGATTCAGGATTCTGTGGATTCTGGGATTCCGGCTGCTGCTGTTTGGACTCCGTTGTGGGCCAGAGCGCAAGCATTTTGATTAACGACATTGTGCACTAATGTCAAAAGTCATTCAATCAACTCGTGCCAGCAAACATTCGCCGAAAGCCAAGCCAGCGCCAAGTCAACCCAGACCGAGAGAGAGAGGGAGAGAGAGCAGAGCTCAGGGCCCCGAAAACGAGGAAAACGGCTCCAATCCAGTTAGAAGGCGCTTCATTCATGGCTTTGTGCTTTACGCTGACAGTATCGATTGATCATTGGCACGTGATTGAATTCAATTTGATGAAATACTTTAGCCAATATGTCGTTGCGTTGCGCAAATTTTTAACGATGTGGATTTTTATGTTCGCTTTGTTGTCACGCTGGGTGAGCGCGCAGAAGGGAACGGAAGCGAGCTGGGCTGAAATAATAAGAGCAAAAGCGTTTCAAATAGATGATGATGTTCAGTTTTAATGGCTGACACTTTCCCCACCACGATGACATTATAATAAGGCCGGGCCGTCGACGTCAGCGGATGACAAATGTGTGTGCGGCCTTATTCAAAGTTATGCCGAACATTAGCATTCCTTCCGGCCGATCCATTCCAATTAGAGCTCGCACTCGCTATGCATCGCTGCCCAGTTCGATTTGAAACAATGTCCCCAATGTCCCGATGTCCCGAACTCAACTCGAGTCCGCTCAACTTTTGGGTCTCATTTGGATTCAGCAAATCAGCGAAAATGTGCAGCCATCGCATATTCAGGGTGGTTACCGAACTAAGCCCCATGCCGCTCCACCGCAGAGCCACACCACCAAAACCATCTGGCCTCCGGAATGCGCCATGCAAATCAATTAAAATGGACGGAGCGGTCGATCCTGGCCAAAAGTTGACAGCGGCAGCGGACCGAAATCCGCTTAAATGTTGTTACTGCCGCTGCTGATGCTGTCGATGCTGCTGCTGCTGCTGCTGCTGGCAAACAACCAACAAACAGACAAATGGATATTATCTTTTTATCTCTTGGGTTTGCCATTATTGTAACTGTTGTTTTTCTTAGAATTAGTTGTTGTTGCAAATGGGGCAAAGCTTTTAGAGAGGCAACAGCCGATGGCAAAAAGTACGAGTACGAGCACGGGTATCTGGGAGCTGCTAAAAATGCCTTAACTTCCAACCGACCGAGAGACAGACAGCCAGCGAGCGAGCGGGATAAGTTTTATGTGCGAGCAACGTGGCGTATACGTAATGTGCTTAAGTCCCCAAAATTTAATTTGATTTTCCAATTAAACTTGCGCCAGCTTCACAAGTCAAACTGTAAAATGTGTAAATGCGTAAACCTGGATAAACACAGCCGTCTATACAAAACCTATATATGGTCTTTGCCCTAGGAAATTTTAGCGGAGACAGAGAACATTAACTAATAGTATTTATTATTATACTTTATGATAGATTACTTTTTTAAAGGACTATCTTTGGATCCAGTAAAATTGTTTTTAATTATAAATTAAAATACAAATTCTACTTGTCTGGCACAATGAAATTAGCTAGAAATAAGTGGTTATCTAAGTTAAGAAACTAATTAAAAATCAAACATAATTTTATGTTCCCATTTTACTAGACATAATTTTTAAATATAGAAAGTACATTTCTTCAACTATTTATATTAAGAGACCTCAACTTTAGCTTCCTTTGGAAACTCCCTTATATAAGTGTACAAAAATATGCAATTCTTAATTGAAAATTGATTTCGCCTGGAAGGCAGGCAGCCTCAAGTGCAAATTGCTTCATTTGTATGCAATTTGCGGGCTTCCCTGTGCGTTTCAGCTTTTGGGTTGCTTCGGTTTGGTTTTTGGTTGCAACTGCATTTACGGTTTGTTTGTCTGCCGCATTTTTCTCGGTGCCTCGTTGCCGTTGCCATTGCCATTGCCGTGTTGCCATGTTGCCACAGAAGCTGGCTCTTACCTGGCAGCTGTTTGCTTTCGGGGTCGGCCATTTAATTTAATGCATTATTTAAGGCAGACAATTTGCAGTGCAATCCATCTGGCCGACTAATGCCCGGCGACATGGCCTAATTCGGGACCCGGACTCACGATCCCGATACCGATGCCGGAGTAATATCAATCATTGCATACATTAAGGCGCATCCGTTGATTGCACGCTGATGCCGGGCTGCGGGAATTACGTATTATTATTATTATTATTATTGTTATTATGGAATGTGACAGGAGGGCGACCACACGCCACGCCATGCCACGCCAGGACAGGGCAGGGCAGGACATGAGAGGGCGGGGCTGGCCGCCTTCCCGTCCATACTTGATAAGCAGTTAAATGAACGATGGCGGTTGTGTTGACGTGGGATTAACATGTTGCGGCTTGTCGCACGTAATTTATTCAAGCAACAAGCCCGGAGTCCACCAGTGGACCCATGGACCACAAAAGATGTTAATTAAGAAGCCAAAGTTAATCGATTTGCGGCCGGCTTGCTGATTGCTGCGGCTGCCTCTTAATGTTGTCGAGAGCCGAGAAAACCAACTGTGGCTTTTTAGCCAAGAACCGTTTCGTGTCCCAACGAGATGCCATATTTGGTTTCCGAAAATCCGTGGCTTATCTCGGTCAAAGCGAAACGCAAAGGTTTGCTTCGGAAAAAATACAGAAAAACAAAAGCAAAATGCTGCATCTGTGCGAACAAAAAACTAAAACTGAAGCTCACACAAGCTGAAGCATTTTCCCTTTTGGCCCTTGCAATTGCAGTATTTAAACCGAGATTGCGCAAAAAACAGAAACAGTATTAAAACATTCTTCGGAGTTACAGTTGTTGCCACCGGAAATTCACTAATTCAAAGATGGAGTCCGTTGCTGCAAACTTTAACTTGCACTGTTTCCGTTTCCTTCGCCGCCCAGCCGCCCAGCCGCCCTTTTACCCGCTTAAGGTTTTGCTTGCTACAGTTTTCCCGGCTTCAGTTTTCCTCCTTCTCCTCCTCCTTCTTTGGTTTTCCGCCCCTTCACTTGGTCCTTTTCTTCCTTTCGATAGATTGCCGGGCCATTTCTTTCGTGCTACTTGGGAAGCTTTTAATGTTTTATGCCTGATTGAGTTCTGCTTTTTGGGGTTTTTGCCGACTTTGTTTTGTTTGCACTCCCGCTGGACATTTCTGTGCGAGTCGCCCGCCTTTGTGGCTTATGTTTTGAGCATTTCTGTTATTAAACTTACAGCCACTTCAGCTGGCTTTGTGCTCCTGCCCGTTGCTAAGTAATGAGATCGATTCTCTTTATTTTTCATTATTTATCCAGCGTCGATGCCCCGCCCCCGCCCGCTATATAATTTCGTGCTTTCGCCCACTTGTGCCATATTCTGACTGGGTGGGCACTTTTTAATTGTTGTTTTGAGCCTGATGAATTGGAATTCATAGATGGTTGGCGTTGGGGTTTTTTGTTTGTATATCGATTTCAGCATTATCTGCATCGAAAGAAAATATTTTTAAATGGGAGTAAACTTTTAATTAATTAATATTTGAGTTAAAATTAAAAATATGTATATATTGTATTATTTAAGTCATTATTTTCCATTGTAGAATAAATATACTGACTTCTTGTTTTTACATTTTAATTCAGTTGAAGAATAAATGGATGAAATAACCTAGAACATAATCAAAATCAATTATTTACAAACATTGTTCATAGGGTACCCCTTGAAATCAAAGTTACTAATATTCAATTTATCCATTATTCTCATAGTGCTAATTGTTGATCAAATACCTAAAGTAATTATGCGAATTTTATTGCAAAAACCGGGGTTTTCCCCCTGAAATGTCAAAGGTTAATCTATTGTTTTAAGATGTAAAAAATAACAGCCTCACGGGCTCAACGTGTCCGCTAAGGCCAGCATTGCCACATGCCACATATCCTGAACTCAATTAGTCATTACATTAGTCCGCTTCTGTGTATCTAATTGATGTATTTGCCCGGCAACGGTTTTTGTTTTGTTTCAGTTCACCGGCGACCTCGGGGCTGCCACATCCTCCTCCGCGCTGGTTCGCTCATTGTGCTCTCTGCTAAATAAATAAAGCAATTTGTATCTGAGTCACGTAAATTGTAATCTGGCAAATAAATTGATTTGTTTGTTAAAATCGCTGCAAGCCAGCACGAAGGCCCTGCCAACTGTACCGACAACTGTCAGGCAGCTGCTTTGATGAAACCGGAAATGGAGCATCCCTCATCCAGCAACCAGCAACCAGCACTCTACATTCCCAGCCACACCCGACTATCTAAAAGAATATCGATATCCATTACGTACTGTCTGTATCGCTTGGCCGTTTTGCTTAAACAGGTCCTCAGGATTGGGGGCATCAGAGGCCAAGCTCCAGAGTATAGTATTTCTATAGACCTGGCATGATGAACATGAGCATTGAGCTGCCAAGGACAGCAGGCATCCCTCAATATACACTGCACTGGATCGCAGATTGAATTGTGTACCTTTCGACACCTGAGACACAGACTGGATTGCTAACATGTTGGCATGCGGTATGGTCCAAATTGTAAGTCAATTATTTACACCCCTATCCCCCCCGGCAATGCAATTAATGTAATTTATGATTGTTAATTTGTTGCATGCCATTTAAAAGCGTTTATCCAATTATTATTGGTCCTGTCGGCTGCCGTCGAGTCTGCTGCTGCTGCTGCTGCTGCACTCCGACTGTAAATTATTCAATGCAAATGGCTGGGCCAGGCAAATATTTGTCTATCAGATGTCGACATTCGGCTGGCCAAAATGAAATTTATCTCGAGGAATTTGATTTTAATATTAAATAGGTCTGAGCGCCAGGAATCCATGAGATGCACACACACGAACCAAAAAGCCGGGCAGGTGGGCAAAGCCCTGCCGGCACCGCAGGCCGAGCTGGAGCTCAACTATTTGGAGCCCGTGGCCACCGCATCCCAATCCGGGACCGGACTTGACCGTAATGCTTGCTCACTTTCCGATGCGAACTTTTCGGTTTGCCTCCGCCGTGGCCCCAACCGGCGGGCTGTCTGTCTGTGGCCAGACCTCTGACTCTGACTCCGAGTCTGACTGTGATTTACAAGCGTAAAATAGCAGTGGCATAAAATATTTAACTATTTTGTATCGACCGCCTGTGAGTCTGGACTGGTTTTTGGCCTGGCCTGGCCTGGTCTGGGCCTGGCTGTCAGTTTGTTTCTGTGGCCGCTCTGAAGAGGCTTCATTTTTGCGGGGCCGCTGGTTTTGCACTCTGCATTCCGCCCTAATCCACAGCGATTGCGAGTGTTTGGCTAAGGACTTATGTACATTTTTAATGAGTGGTTATTGCTGAAATAATTTGAATCGTTGCAGAGCCCCTCTTAAAGCCGCAGCAAAACAGCAAAAATGGCCGCATCACATGATCATCATGATGTAATTGCTTAAATTTCAATGCGCCCAAAACGCTGAGCAGCTGAACAGCAACAATGGCCGGCGGAAAACTCTCTGGCCCGACGACGCATTTATTAAATTTTCATTAAAATTTATAGTTGCCTCGCTGTGGGCTGGCGCTCATAAATCAGCAAATTAATATTAGGTTGTGGGGAATGCCGACGGAAGGTCGGCTAGCCATTATGCATAACACGTGGATAAGCATAATTCATGTTTGCCAGTGTGCGCGTCCTCGCTTCCCTCGTCCTGCCTCGTCCCTTCCGATGGGTCTGTGCAAAATTTGTGACACATTCAAAAATATTTCGTCCAAATATGCGGCAGCCTGGCATGTGACAAATTGAATGCACAAGGACGGCATTTAAAGACCAGGAGTGCCACTTTAAGGATATCCCAGCTCCGCGACCATTAGGCAGCTGCCCTCCGGCAGGACTCGGGTCCTGGGAGTGTAATGTGACGAGCAAATAACAAATAAATGGCCAACTAAAACCAACATCAATCAGGTCATGTTTATGCGGGTGTACTGCGTCGAGTTGACCGCCGGAGCTCTGGGGAAGTTGAAGGATGCAGCTGGACACGAGTTATTCCCTCGTGATGCTGTGGAAGTCACTCATATAGCTTGGTGCACTCCACTTATTGATCCTGCCTCGGGCAAATACTGGTTCCAACTATGACAACAGCAATGTTAATAAAAGCATATACTCGCTATAAAAATAGCAGCGTTATTAAAAGCCGTTTCAAGGAATTCAAACAACTGTCCAGAGCCATGGAATGTTATGGAATTTTGTCCGATTTTTATATCAAATAAAATGTGGAAAAACAAAGCTAAGTTGCGAGGATGTGTTTCTAGATTTGGGTAATGAATTTTATAACAAAACTATTGTTGCGTGTTTTAAAGGATTGTATCTGTTATTTATGAGGAAAATCAGTGCTTTAACTTTAATATAAATCTAATTAATAAAAATAAATCAAATGAATAAATACAGTCGATACAATAATTTTATATCATTTACATACCTCTTCAGAAAAAAAGTACTTCACTGAAAGCAATGTAATTAAATCAAACATTGACTTTTAATCAAACCATTTATTCTCCTGTTTAGAAATTTAGATAAGTGACACTACAAGTCATTATACAATGCACTGCAATGCACATTTCTTGCTTGGTTCCTCAGTTGTAGAGTTAAATTCAAAGCACAAACATGTACAAGCTTCGTCAGCTCCTACTTTACCTGTGTCTCTTCCAAGGTAAGTATCTGGATTTGAAATGATTTAAAGAAACCCCATTAACTCCCCTTTTAGTTGTTGAAAATGTCAGAGCTTTTTGCCAGCTGAGCAAAGCCAATACATGGACCGATCGCACTTTTGCCCACATCGTCAACAATCGCTATGAACTTTGGCTCATGGATAGGCTGAAGACCCATCAGGAACTGCATATGCTTTGCGGTGGTGGAGAGGGAGTTTTCAGTACCACTTGTCAGTCGAATGGGCACCTTAACCCACCACTGCCCACGACCAACTGCTCAATGGCTCCTTTGTCTCCTTCTGTAGAGCCAGTTGCGGATCCCAGTTGCTCCCACACCATGTACCGTGTGGGCTTTCGGTTTCACAAAACCTTTCTAGAGATCTATAGAAGCTGCTATGATGCAGCCACTGTGAGAGCTCATTTCTCCATTGGCAAGGCTTACCCCACATACCTGAGTAAGTTCTTTACATTTTCTGATTCGCTTTTAAATAAACTTATAAACTCTTCTCCTAAAATTAGATGCCGATCGCCCGGCAAATCACTTCGACAGAGACAGTATCATAAGTCCTGCAGATGCTGCATCCTTTCAGCAGAGAAACATTTACAATCGCTTTAAGACTCTTCTGGGGCTAAGCCAGTCCTACGTGTCCACTCCCCAAAGTTTCGCCTTCGATCGGGGTCATCTTACTCCTGCGGCTCAATACACCTTCCCCCGAAACCTGCAGCAGACCAACAAGTACATCAATGTCGTGCCCCAACATTACCTTATCAATCGCAGCAACTGGAGGACAGTCGAGAATTGGATTGGACGTCTTCTCTCCGATGGTCTGTACAATGTCCTAAAAGTATGCACAGGAGCATTGGGTGTTCTGGAGTTGGAAAACACTGAAATTTACCTGGCACCGCACAAAAATCCGGTGCCCAAATGGACCTACAAAATAATTAGTCATCTCTCCGGCGACAGATTCGTGATTTTGACATATAACAATGGTTGGGCAACCGAAGCACCGGACCCATCATCGGTCTGCCATGTGGTTAGATGTCCTGATTCCCTGCGGCCAAGAGGATCTGGTTACACATACTGTTGCCATCCGAGCCATTTTATTAGGAGTAATGTCCCAAGGCTAACTGGTGTGTGTTGAGGTTGAAGAGTGAAGATTAAAGCTTGATTTTTATGCACTAATTATGTTCTATTTGAACAGAATTTTGGCAGTATTTATTCACAATTTTCTGTAATGAATTTAAAACCTTTCATTTTATGCTTCTAATGATTATCCTAAGACAAAATAAGGATTCCAGGATAATTCTAGGCAAGATTTAGCATAGGTCGAGGGGCTTATTTATTAGTAACTTATTATATTATTAAATAATTTAGGTGGGTAGAAAAAGCTATGTAAATTGAATGAAGTATTTGTAATATATTCTTATTTTTTAAGATCTAGGATTGCAATTAGTTCTATAAATACCAAGTATTGGAACACCATGGAATCATTTAAGTATAAAAGTATATAAAATAAAATATAAATAATATCCGGTATAAAGAAATATAAAAGCTCCAGTAATATGGCATGCTTAGTAAATATTTTATTAGACTTTAATATGGTTTGAAAAAAATAATAAGAATAATTGCTGATAGATATTTTTAGTCATCCAATAACGTAGATAAAATCTTTGATTTCCTAAGTAAGTATATCCATGATCAAGAACAAGATACAGAACAGCTCTCAGCAAACTCCCGTCAAGTTAGGGACATTATGACGTATAAACTGTACTGGATCACAGCAGAAGGTGTAACCACTTCCATTGGGATTCAACGAGCTCGGGCACCTGACTCTTTGGCAAACCGCTGAGGGATTTGGCTCATTCTTTGCCCATCCATTGTTGTAAGTCAACACCACGACTTTGTAGCCAGCGAGATGGCTAACGATCTTGTACATCCACTTGGGAACCGGATTCTTGTTCGTCGCTAGATAAACCTGTGTTGCCTGTCCCCTAGTGTTGTTCAACTCAAGGACACCCAGTGTTCCCGTGCACACCTTGAGGACATCAAACTGATGTTCAGCAAACAGGCGATGCACCCAATTCTCCACAATCTTCCAGTTGCTGCGATTGATGTTCTGGTGCTGGGCCACCACATTGAGGTACTTGTTCGTCTGCCGCAGGTTCCTGGAGAAGGTGTGGTCCCCCGCAGGACTCAGATGGCCACGGTCAAAGGAGGGACTTTGGGCAGTGGGGACATAGGTCTGGTGCGGGCCCAGGATAGCCTCGAAACGTTTGAAGACGCTGCTCCGCTGGAAAGAGGCAGCATCTGCAGAGCTAATTAAACCATCTCGGTCGAAGGTGGGAGGAGGGGCATCGGAATCTACAGTCAAAGGAAAGATATCTTAAAGATAAATGATAATAAGGAGAGCAGCCTGAACTCACTCAAATAGGTGGGATAGACCTTCGTGATGGAGAAGTAAGCCGTCATGGTGGCAGCCTGGTAGCAGCTCCTGTAGATCTCTAGAAAGTGATTATTGAACGGAAAACCCACGCGGTACATGGTGTGAGAGCAGCTCGGATCACCGAGAGCCTGAACAGCGGGAGCCAATGGAACCGTGCAGTTGGTTGTGGGCAAAGCTGGGTTAAGGTGTCCGCTGGGCTGGCAAGTGGTGCTGAAAACCGCCTGTCCGCCGCCACAAAGGAGGTATAGATTATCATAAGTCTCCAAGCGATCCGTAAGCAGGAGTTCATAGCGAAAGTTGACAAGCTGAGCGAAAACTCGATCAGTCCATGTGTTGGCTTTGCTCAGCTGGCAATAAGTCCAAACGTTTTCTATAACTGAAAAGTAAGCTGATTAAATAGTTCATGACTTTTGGTCCTTTTTTAATACTTTTGCTTACAAAAGTAGCGCAAGAATATTTTGGTCTTCTTTTGAGATTTTTTTTTAAATTATTTAAATTATTTTAACTTGTTTTGGTATTAAATGAAGCTTAATATCTCGTAATTCCAGAATTGTAAGTCTTATATTAAGATTTTTGGTTTTATATCAAGATTTTAAATTAAGAATGCACAAAATCTAGAAGGAAGATTTTTGAACCTCGTAATTCCAGAATTTTAAGTCTTTTATTAAGATTTTTGGTTTTATATCAAGATTTTAAATTAAGAATGCACAAAATCTTGAAAAAAGATTTTATTTTTTTATCAGTTCAAGGAAATTGGATTTGTGTTTCCTTTTTCAATTTTTTAACTTACCCATTAAGAGGCTTATTCCCAGCAGAAGACTCTTAAGATGGCTCATCTTGACGCCTTCAGTTTGCGACTGAAACTGAGGCTCTGTACAAGCACTGGCAAGCAAGAAGCCTCTGTCTGGGAATGTGTGTCTCATAATCATTGCTGTAAAGTATCTTAACAGCGGATAATTGATAAGACAGACACAGAGATTTCTGAATCATGACCCATCGAAGAAGAATAAATATAATTACGACGAAGTATCAGAGAATATAAGTAAATATAAATGCAGCAGCAAATGTATAAACAACAAATATATAAACAACAAATGAACAAAGAGCTTAGGTAAAGGTTGTAATCAGTTTTTTTCTAGGAAAGGGTTATCTTAACATTACCTAATCAGTGCAATTGTTTGAATTCTTCTTTGTTTTTTTTTTTATTTTTGTGTTATTTATTTATTTATTATTAATTTATTATTTTTATGTTAGAAATATTTTTATTTTATTACATTTTTAACAATTGTTTTAATATTAATTTTATTTTTATTTTCTAATTATTTCATTTTGTATTTTAATATATTTATTTTTATTTTAATATTTTTTTTCTTATTTATTTTATTTTATTTTTGATTATTTAATTTAATTCAATTTGATAATTTTTTTATTTTTAATTTGTTTACTTAATTTGTTTATTTAATTTAATTCAGTTTGATAATTTTTTTATTTTTAATTTGTTTACCTTTATTTTATTAATTAATTATTTTGTTTACAAATTACACAGAAATACTTTTCCATTTATTTTACATTCACATTTAAATAGGAAAAAATCAATCTGTCGACATTTATTGCATTGTGCCATAATCTTTATCGCTATAAACTTGAATTTTATTTTATAGCAACTGTGCTATAAATTTAGGTACAGTTAATGGTTCAAATAACAGCCGGATAGATGGCTCATAAATCAGCGTCCTAATTAAACTCAAAAGAGGGAGCCACTTTAAATACAGTATTGAGTAAAAGAGACAACTGTATAAGCAAACGAAAGAGAGAAATGACTATATACAGATTTTGGCGCGCTTTTCAAATTAGGGAAATTTTTATTTCTGGCCTGAAATTCTTTAGATTTTACTTATTTTAATTTTTAAAAGCATATAAATTTTAAGCGCAAATCAAAAGTCAAAGTATTTTTAGAATTAAAAAAAGAATCTTTAAATTAGAAAGAAATCAATAAAATATAAAAATAAACTCAACATAATAATAATTTTATCATACAAAAACTGTAGTAAAGCTTTTAGTTCACATTTTTATGAATTATGATTTTGATAAAATAATTAAATTACCTTTTTTTACCTCATAAACTAAAAAAAAAAAAATAAAACACAGATTCAATTCAACAAAGAAAAGACTAGCTCTAAAACGAGTTATTATGCCAACATTAAATGTTTAAATGATGTGGTCATTTCCAGTCTGGCCATAATTTCCTTGCAGCTCGTTTACACCTTGAAGCCACTCCAGTTTGTTGACAAATAATCACTAGAAATTGGCTCCTCGAGTGGAAAAGTGCCAGCTATCGATTCACTTACACGTAATTCCACTTCCGATCCGTGTCCAACTTCCACAATGAACCAAAGCAACGCATCGATGTTGCTTTTTGGCCAATTTACTTATTGGCTTACTCCACATACTCCAAGGCTCCTGCCATTTCTGTCTTTACGCATTTCGCCCGTTTGTGTGCAATTTCTTTGCAGCTAATTTCATGCTCTTGGCCATTTTTCCCCTGGAACTATTTTTCCCAGACTTCCGTCAAGGCGGCTTTGCCACTGGGCAGGCTAGGCTAGGCTAGAGCCGGTCCCCCCAGTCGCCTTTGCTTATGTAACGCTTGCAAATTGCAGTTTTACTTCTTCGCCAAAGTGCGGTATTTGCTCGCCGTCTTAGCCGTCGTCGTGGTCGTCGCTCATACGCCGCGTGTGCAGGCGCTGCTGCACTGGGTTTTGGCTGTTTTCTCGGGGCGGCCATTGTGCAACTTGTGACACAAATTCTTTGGCGCGCTCACTGGTTTTGTAATTTTGGTTGTTGTTGTTTACCCGGCCACCCAGCTTAAGCAGCCACCTTTGTTTATTGAATCACTCGAGCTCAAGCATGAGTGCTCGGACTCTAGCTCGAACTGGATGAAGGTAATTACCGAATGCAGTTTTACTGTACTGTCCAGTAAAACAAAACAAACAAAATCGAAGTCAAAAGCGCCAGCGAAACGATATCAAGGCAGGGGTACAAAAAGTGTGCTTTAAACTTTCTTTTTATGCGCCACTTTTAGCATTCATTTCTTTGGGCAAACATTCGTAGTTGTCTCGATTCGTTCGTTGTCTTCGTTCGTTAGCCGCTTCATTGATTTTCATTTACGCCGCCGCAGCGGCAGTCGTCGCCGTTGAGGTTGCCTGTCCCGCTCCCGCTCCGTAATTGTTGCAATTTAACGACGCCCGCCAATGATGAGGTAACCACCGGCAGTGGTCCTCCGGCCAGTTTTTCGGGGAAAGAAAAAAAGAGCGCATTGTGGCGGCAAAGAGAAGAGAGCAGCTGCGGCGGCTCCCATTTGCATTTGGGGAAATGCTATGACAGTTTGCCCGCCATTTGCATACCAATTGACCCGAAATGTATGCAGCCCATTGTTGGTTGGGTAAATATTTATTACTTTAGATAAGCTTTTATTTAAGTGGCAGCTATTTAGTGTCGAATGCAATTTGCGCAAGACCTGCCCGGCTAACGCTTTCACTGACCCGCCCGGGTCAACCGGAAACTGCTCAGGAATCACAGATATCGATTTATTTTGATTTGTTTTGACTCCCAGCTAATGCAGCGTGAAATTCCCCCATTAGCTGCAATTTTATTATTATTATAATTTTATTTAAATATCTCCAAGATCCCCCTAAGTATGCGATTCTCCGAGCTGATGTGATGATCTCTGCTGCTCACGTCACGTTGTCGGAAATGTGTGAATTATACGAGTGCAGTATATAGAAATGTTTTCACTAGCCAACTTTAGTTTCGCTTTTTTTATTAGCGTTACTAATTATACTTGAGATATATAGTACATAGTAGCATTATGGCTCACTGTTTCACCGTTTGACAGCAACTCTTGATAATCTGCTTTAAAGTTCATCACACTGCCGGGTAGTTCATCATTTGTAGTTGCTGAACGAAACGACAAGGCAAAAGGTGGCTATTAAGACCCATATAAGGCGCTTAGGGGGGACCTCTTAACGGTATCATGCAATGTCTTAATTAAGCCACTAAAAGTGCCGTGAAAAATGGTTAAATTGAAGCTCAGTGGGAGTGGTTGAAGTTTTGCTTCAATTAGCCTCTTGACGGATAGGTATAAAGTTCGAAGCTGTCTTGAAAAATTTGCATTCTCAGAAATAATATATAAACTCAAGTATATCCCTGCTTCTAGCTGCTAAATTTTCCTGGTATACCTAATGCTACCTTTTCGAGCCTAATTAACACATTGCCTCTCTCATGGCTAAGAGCGATTTACATTCCCTCAACAAGTTCGTTGGCTTGGACTGTTCGATTTTTTGCTGGCTCCGTGTGCATGACTAGAGCCGTCCGTGCATGTTTATCTATAAAAAAGAGAAAAAAATATAAAAACCATATCAATACCGAATAAAACACAATCTCTCCGCTCACGAGAGCTCTGGCGCTCTCTGGCTTTTGCAGCTTTTGTCGCATTTCGGCGGCTCTTGCGCTGGATGCGCGCGTCTTTCAGTTTCAGTTTCGATCACGACTCCGGCGCGTTAGGCAGCAGCAGCAGCGGCAGCGGCACAGTCTCTTAAAAAAAAACCCATATCACTTTGTGTGCTTTTATTACGTGTACCTTATAAAAGAAAAGAGTAAAGTTATAAATCCAATTACGTGTTTTACCTGCGCTCGTTTTCGTTTTCGTTGACGTCGCGCCGTCGCATTGCCTGTCTGTCGCCCGGGCCACGTTGTGAGCAATCGTTTTTTGGCCAAAACCCAACGAAACAGCTGTTAACTACACACACACACCTGTCAGCGAAGCCAGAGTAGCAAAAAAAGAAAAAAAAAAACAAAAACAAAAACAAGTTGGCCCGCGCCTAATATGAAGTCTTAGTTCGTTGCCTAAGTCTTTTGTTTAGCGCTCAGCTTTGTGCGGAGGCGCACGCGAATTTCTGTGTGAGAAACGGAGCGAGCGTTGTGAGTGCAGATACAAATCGAAATAAACAAGACGCTTTACGGGCAGGGAAACCAGTTGTGCAACTGCGATTCGAATATTCCATTGGACCAGTGACTAGTTCCCAGTGCATCCTCCCCAGACTACAGCATCTGCAGCAAAATGGCGCCGAAGAAAGAGGCGACCTTGAGCCAGCAGCAGCAGCAGCACAATCAGCAGCAGCCCGTCCTGGATCTCGAAAGGATTAAGCGTCACTTCAGCTGGTCGGATCCCAGTGCCATGTGAGTCTGAGTCAGAGGTGCTATTAGTCCAGTCACAGGTTTTTACATCTGCGAGCAGTCGGATATCTTAATGGTCCATAAAGTAGTCGTTAAGATGAGGGGGCCCCCAACGGAACTGACTCGAGATCTTCGAGCTGTTGTATCACCATCTACAAGTTATCTAAAGTTACCTCAGGCTAAGCAGCTATAACAACAAATAAAAGTTCGATTCAGGGTCGCGGCCCAAGAACATTGTGTTTTCGTTTATTGTTTAAAACTTTAAAGCTTCTTCTTCGATTCACACACACATTGCATAACACTCGCACGTGTTTTCTGTCATCGAAGACCGCTTTATTTTTGGAAAGCATATTTATCAGTGAGACTGAATAATTATAATTAAATGAGACAAACGCCAAAGCAAACGCAAAAAATAATCACATTCATTACGGTTTTAGCTCTGAAGTGTTTTTTATTTATAAATCAAACGTGAATGACTCTTCGATGGGGTTTGATTAACGTGAGTGCAGTGCATTATCCAAGGGTGGCTTCGGGTGAAATGAATATTTAGGCAACTCATCGTGGTGATCATTATCGGCGAGCAGGGATTCGGAGTCCGTCTGTGCAAATTCCGCGTCATGCCTATTAAGCTCTTGGCTTTAATTGCATTTATTCACAAGCTAAGCAACTTTAGCCCCATCAAAAAAGTGACGAGTGAAATTTGCAATTACATAAATAAGCAAGCAGTAAGGTAACAAATTCATATCATAACAAGTTATGGCGCATGCTTCGCACCGCACAGAGCCAGCAATGAGCTACTGAAAGCCACCGATTTCGCGCGATTATTAATAGAACCCAGGGTCGCCATTCATAGGGCGATGCTTCCAAAGAAGCTATACAGTCGCTGCTCGGCCACGCCTGGCTGGCTTTCAGCACTTGGCATTTAATTCAACTAATTGCTAACTTCAATAATTTCCCCCCACACCACAAATGCGTGGCACAATAATCGGCAAACAAATGAGTTTTCATACAAATTAACTTGGTCAATTTTTGGTGATTTTTGCAGCTGAGCGGTTTGTGTCACATCCGGCAATCGGTCGATTTGCCACAATGTGTGAAAATTATTTTGCCATAATCCGATACAATTGTGCTTTCTTAGGCTGTGTGCGTCTGTGCGAAAGTCGTGGATTTTATGTAAATACAAATTGGTCATTCATTTATGCTGACTTTGGGTTTCTTCTTCTTTTATTTGGCTTATGAATGACATAATATTGGCAACGCATGCGATACCCGATACACGAGAGCTGTGCTAAACAGGGGCGTAGGGGTGAGTCTAGATTGGAAGAGGGTCTTAAAGCTGTCAATTTTATCTTTAAGGGAAGTGGAGGTTGAATAACATTGAAAATAAATAAGGAAATTATTGAACGTCAATAAAATATAGCAGTACTTGGAAATTTTTGCAATTACAAAGTTGCTTTATGGCTTTAGGTAAGCCTAGGGAATGGATCTTTGACAATTACTATATTTTCAAATTTTACTATCCTATTTTATTAACTATATTTTGAGGTACTTTCCTAAGAAATATATTTAATACTTTAGAGATTTATTTCCAACTATTTTCATTTGCTTCCCCTCTCAGGGCTTAACCCTTTCCTGAACCGCGTCTTTGTTTAATTTAAAATCATGTTATTGGCATCAAAATACGGCTAACTTCAGGTCGAATGTTTAGCCGCCGCCTTTGCCTTTGTTTGTTGCCTTTAACGGTTTTTCTCTTTTGTGTGGCCTTCATTATACAATATATATCCAACATTCAATCAGCGACGTCACTTCCGCATGAACTAGTTCAGCGGCGAGTGGAGGAATCGAAATATTTGGAAATATCGTGTATGTCAACATGTTTTTTCTGTCATATCAGCCGCCGTCTCTCCTCCTGGCGTGCCGTTAATTGTCGTTGTTACTGCTCACATATCAGTTTATTGGCGATGATTTGCAGCCCAGGCACGCCCTCATACGGATCAGAAACTGCTTTAGCACGCTCTCCGGGCTTTAAATTCTAATTGCTGGGCCATTAAAATTTTTTATTCTCAAATTACCAGACCATAAGCAGGGAGCCTCTTGAAAAGTCGAAATGCGCCATTACTTTTGGATATAATAAATCTTGACATATTCTGATATATTCCAAAGATATGCAGCTATTTAGATGAAAGTTTATGGATTTATCATTTGCATTTCATAAGGCAAGGCTGAGAAGATTTAATTTTGCATTTATATTTCTCAGGAAACTTGCAAAAAGCTATTTTTATTTCTATTAAGATATTATAACTTGTGTTGTCTAGTGTAAAAGCTTGGCTATAAGCTTTCCATGTCATAGCTTTTAGTTTTCTACAGCTTCACACTTAACTTGGCTTAAACTTTGCAGCTTTTAAATGACTGCCATCACAGGTAGAGGCTACAAAACCAAAGCTTCAGCTTGACAAGCTTTTCCAAATCATTTTCTTGACTCGTCAACGCACTTGATTGACGAACATTAACTTAATTTAAAAAAAAAAATCTCAGGCTCAATAGCCATTTGATTAGGCAGTCAGGTGATTATAACTACAAAATCCGAGAATTTACTAAAACGTTGATCTGCTCTAATTGGCCTCAAAGGTCGGTTTTCTGGGAGAACAGCAGTAAACATTTCGCTTTGTTCTCTAGGAACATAGACAGTTTTTCTACAATCAAGTTGAACTTTAAGTCTGGCCATTAAGGAGCATTATGCTTAAGTTCTATCTCAGAACTGAGTGGAGAGACAGTCGTTTGCCCCCGAAAGGCCATAGAACTTGTGGCGAAATTAGCGAGTCATCTTAACGAATTTCGAAAGACAAATGACAATTTAAGATTTATTTCCGCAATGCCCCAATGTCACTGGCTTTTGCTTTGCTGACTAACCTTTGAGATTGAGTTTAAGAACTTATTTCAGAATAATTTAAATGCATATCAGAGATAACACGTAGGCTTTGTCCTGAATAAGGCCTGTCACATAAATTTCCGCATATTCTTAAGGGTTTTTTTGTTATGCAAAAGTTACCTGTTTCTCGGAACAATGACGTAGTCTGGTTGTTGTCGATGTACTTTCACTTGAGCTGCAAGAAGCCATATGCATTGTCTTAGAGCAGCAGTTTTGGTATATTTGCTCATGGCATTAACAGCAATTTGGCCAGCCTGCTAATTGGCTTGAACACAGACACAAAAAACATTGCACAATTGCGGCCAATCAACTTGGCAAAAATCTGACTCAAATGCCGTGCATTGTGTGCCAAAAGTTTTCCTCCGATAATTATAGCCAAAACGCTGAGCCCAGACCCAGTCCCAGTCCGAGTCCCAGTCCAAGTCCGAGTCCCAGCCGTACTTTGCTCGACCAGCTTTCGGTTTCCATTTGATTTGATTTTATGTGGCTCGTTTCTTTTGCTCATTCACCAGTTTACAAAAGACCTTGACACATTTGGGGCGTGTGTGTGTTTTTTTTTGTGGATATGGCTATGGTTTTGGCCAAAATCTTCACAAATTATTCAAGCCAGAGACGAGTCGACTTAATGGCCAGCTTCGTTTTAGATACAAAGTGGACCAAGCAATTACAGGCCACAGGCAGATCGCTTTTTTATAAGCCGGCCACAGCCTCTAATTGCAATTAATTAAGCTGCCTGCATTAGCAACTCTTTTGCATGAGGTAGTAGTGAGGGGCAAAAATAAAGCCAAGTTTGTATGTGGTCTAAAGTCTTGGTTCGCAGTTGCAAGAATTGCATAATATTTGGCGAAAGAAACTGCTTTTTTGTGCTGAAAAGCTCCTCAGCAAATGAAGCTTTCCAGCATTTTGATCTGCAATGCAGTGAGCGAAAATGGGAAGAAGTTGAACTGCCTTACAAAAAGCATTCATTATATTTTAATGGTTTTAAAGCTATTCTAATTTGTAAAATAAATCTTTACGAACTTAAGAAAGATGCAAAAGTTATTTACTCCCATATAGATCTGTATCTCTTTTTAAAACATTACCTCAGAGATTACTCCGCTTACTGTTTCACCTGCCACTTCTCCAGGTAAATCGTAAAAGACTGAAAGTAGGGGATTAGGACACCTCACCAAAACGAAGCGAAAAACGTGTTTCAAGCGAAAGGGAAATTTTATCTCCGAGTGCAATCCGTTTTATGAGCCTGAAATCATCGCCGCTGCCGTCATCTCGCTGCCTCTGGATGCAATTAATTTAAAAGCCTGGCTGGAGGAATTCCGCGCCTTTCCTCTGGCTGGCTCCCCCAGCTTCCCAGGCAGCTCCAACTTCCTCCTCGTTCCAAGCAGCGACCTTGTGCCCATTTTCAGAGCGGCATACAACAAAAAAAAAAAAGAAGCAGAGAGGCGGCTAACTCCGAAACTGAAGCGAAATGAAATTGTCTGTCCAAGCCAGACACTGGGAATGGATGGGCTATAAAGGCGATGAAGTAAACAATACGAAAATGTAGATTTGAAATGTGCACATCGCCGGACAAAAGCCTGAAACAGAGACAGTAAGTGAAGCTGTCGCGAGTGAATTGATGCCATGGCAAAACTTACAAAAACAGAAATCAGAAAACAAGCGAAATGTTGTCAACCAATTTCTTCAATATCTGGCTGCTTTTGTTGTTGTTCTCGTTTTCCCAACTGCGCTCGAAGTCAACAAACTTGTCCAAGGCGCAGCATGACTGGCCAAAAAGCCAAGAAAGACAAAGACAAGTTAGAAAATTACAAGCTCAAAGGGGGTTTTATATATTTGTAACGAACTGTGTTGGCTGATCTCTTTTGACCGCCTCTCGCGGGGGCGTCTGCCGTTGGTTTAAAGCTAAAACAAAAAGTTGCGAAATTGTTAGCTTGTAAGCTTGTAAGAGGAAGGCGATTGAAGGCCCTTTACACGGCTTTCCACTCGTGTAAGAAGCGGCGGCGACTGCACAAATTAGTACACCATGAGCCGGCAGTTTGCTTATTATAATTTAGCTGGAAACCAGATGATGATGATGAGCATTATGATTCACAGACGCTATAAACATTGCAACATATAGCCAGCCAGTGGCAGTTAATGATGAACGAGGAGCTGGACTGGACTGGAAGCGCGTTTTCAGGGCTCATTAGCACGTTGCCTGGCGTATTCCGCAAAACCATGTCAAGTGCGACAGCGACGCATTTTGCTTATTTATTTCTTGGCGTGTGTACATGCGTGAATTGCTTGTATCTCGACTGCAATTATGTCCACTGCCAGGATGTTTACAGGCCCATCAGTCAGTCAGGGAGATCGCTTTATGCGATTCATTAGGTCCGTCTGACAGGCAGGCGGGCATCCATGGCGTATGAGTAATCCACGCGACTTATTAAACACCGATTTGGGGGCTGGATAGGTCGCATGGAATGCATGACGGGCGGGCATGTACATATTATAATGTATAGCAGGCGACCTTTTCGGTTAATTGCCATTTAATAGCAAAAGAAACAAAATATGTAAAACTCTGCTAGGCACACCGTTAAAAAAATCCAATTTGTTATTGTTTCTCTTGTGGTGGGGGGACTGTCTGTCCCGTCTTGTTCATTGACCATTGACCACCTGCTTAAGAGGTCCGAGCGCGATTTGTTACAACACCCGATTGGATGGCACATTTGGCCAGAAACACCCACATCGCCAAGCTGTGCATTTTCAATGTCAGCGTTGCGCAAAACTGGACAGTTTGGTCTCTGTTTGGCTTCGTTTTTCTCAAACGACGACGAACACCCTTAGTCACGCCCTTAACGCCGGCTTGTTAATTTTTTTTCTTGCTTATTTTCTGTTTATTTTTTGTTTTTTTCTGGTTCCGATGACATTGAAATTGTGCAATAGACAAACAACAAAATTTTATTATAGACATGTTTATTGATTTTGCGGCCAGCTGCTGTCCATCACTCGCCCGGTTCCCCAAAAGCATTCTTTGGCACATTAATTATAGTAATTAAGGCATTTAATTTTGCCTTGACTCGTATCTTTTCTTCGATCTTTCAATCTCTCGCGATCTATTAGTGGCAGCGAACTTTGCTCCAGTTGAAGTGGCAGCAGGTGGAAGTGGGTACTAGCCGTGGCTTATGTAAACAGTGCCAGCAGCCAGCAGCAGCAATCCTAATTAAAAGTTCCCGGGAATGTTAATGGATTCGCAATAGCAATTACGGGCAAATGAAGCCATTACAGACACAGCCCGATCTGCAGTGAATGGGTGAGCGGCCTTTTGCAATTCTGGCTGTGAGCGGTCAGTCAGAAGAGGAGCCTGAACTGAGCTCAACTAAACGATAGCCGTAGCAGTTCCAAGGTCGCCAGTGGATTGCATAAGCCGCAACGTCACAACAACGACGTATAAAAATAAAAAAAACCCAAAAAACCGGGGCCCTTTTGAGCGATTTTTACCCCCGGCAGCCCGAAGGTGAACCGCCGATGAAGCTTTCCGCTGCAGCGGAACCAGGAGCGAAGCCAACAAACTTGCCGCCGCGCCAAAAAGTCACTCAACTCGACTCGACTGCTGGTTCACTTGCTTGCCAGACGAGTCGCGGCCATTCCACAAGCCACTCAATCGCCGACCCGAGCCGAGTTGAGTTACCTTTTAATTGAGCGCTTTCCGGCGCAGGTGTCTGCGCCGTTGCCTAGCTTTCAGTCGAGTTTCTGGTAGCCAAGCAGCCGCAAGTCCCAGGTCTAAACGGCTTTCAAGTTGCGCTCGAAACGCACGTGCAAAAGTGCAACTGCTCCGCGCCCGCCGCTCTCGCTGTCGTTCGCTCTCCGCGTTCCACTCTCGCTCTGTCTCTGTCCGTTTCATTGGCAAAGTGTAAAGTGCAAAGCTAGCAACGGCGACGTTGACGCCGACGCCGACTCTGACGCCAACGCAGCGGCTCAGCATCAGCTCAGTTCAGCTCAGCCCCAGCTCAGCTCCACTCGAGGCGACGCGACTCAAGCCAACTCAGTTCAGCTCCGACCGCAGACCACGAAGTCAGTCTTAGTCGAACCCTCCAGCGCAGCGCAAGTGTCTCCGCGATCTCCGCTCGGCAACCGCGATTCCACACACTCACTCTGTGAAGCCCCGCCAAGATATTGCTCTGGCAGAGTGTCCCTTAGTCGTCGCGCTCGCGTTCGTGTCCTAAGTCTTTCGTTTGCCCAGAGCAATCCCAGCCAGAGCTGAAGTGGATTACGACGAAATTGTGTGCAAACACCAGCGAACGCAAACCCACTTAGAACGCGCACTGTAAGTGTCAATTTGCTCATCAAATAAATGCCTGGCTGGCTGGTGTATATAAGTTTATATTTTGGGATTTTGCCGAGCTTCAATGGGCAGTGCCACACACACACGTTTCAGGAAGTCGCAGATATTTAAGCAAACAACAGCTCATTCTTCGGAGAAACAAATGGCTGCCGCTTTGTTCGCAAACTTCCAACTCAACCATCATCATTATCACCATCATCATGATACTCATAATCGTGGAGATCCACATCATCAATAACACAGTAAAGCCTCCTCCACACGCCCCCCCCAAGCGGCTACTGTCCACTCAAAATGTTCAAACGCGTGTGCTCCGCGATTCGCATACAAATGGGAACGAAATCAACGCAACACATCGTCGTCATCGTCTCCCCAAAACGCTGTTAGAATTGCCACTTTGCAGCTCCGGGGGTACAGCTCTGCATGGGCAACTCCAATGCAAAGTTGCTACACTTTTTGCCTCCGCTGATGACTGCGAAATTGCATAAAAAAAGTGTGGAAAATGTGGCCATAATTTTGGTCATTAACTGCAGTCTACATTAACCCGATGTGTCATTCGTGCAGCCTTTTGATGGGCTGATTTTATCGCCATTGCACTCAGCTTAATGTTTCCTTTATTGATTGACAGAATCACCTCATAATCAAGCCCAGGGGGCTTTAGGGTTCTAGCCACAAAATACTAATTAAAATGAGATGCTAGGCGACCTACGACCTTAGTGAGTACTTAGCTGAAAGCTGGCTTTTTATCTGAGATCAGCACATTCCATGGAATAAGCCCCCCGTAACTCCTCTTGGCTGGATTTAAAACTGAACAGAGATCGGGGAGATCAGTACATATGTTACTTAGCCAGTTTCTGTGCTTTTTTTTGCACTGGACTGTCGCCGTAAGCAATTCGAGCAAAGTTCACAGCAGTTAGGCGCTGTGCATGGGCATCTGATAGCTGAACGGCTTAATAATAATAACAATTAAAGCGAGCGCTTAAGTCTTACAATAAACTGCATTCGTTGTCGTATTCGGTGCACCCAGTGTAGACCTTCGGCGAGGGCCCTGAAATTAGTTGTCAAGGTCTCCGGCCCCCTCTCCCTCTCCCTCTCTCTCTCCTCATGTGCATTTCCGAACCGTGCAGCATTTTAAAGTTTTTTAAACTTGAACTGGTATTTTCGGCTTTGGGGGTTTTTCAATATCTGTCTTTCTTTCTTTTTCTGTGTTTTTGGGCCGCTCATTCTCTGTTTATCACGTCGCGGCTACGCTTCGAGCAGAGTTCAAGGTGGCGTCTCTCGGCAACAGTCCGATGACAACTGGAGTCGGATCTGGTATCCCCGGATTATTATTAAGCCATAGAGCGATCCGTGCGATATTTAATTAGTATAAAGCCTCTAGAGCGTTCTCTGGGGACCTAATTGTTACTCTAATTAAGTGCAATGTAAATGCCTTAAATCGATTTTAAATGCCTTAAATCGATTTTAAATGGACGCCTTATACTTCCCCCCTGATGATTGCCCTGAGCTGCATAACCAATGGAATTAGACGTTAACTGGATCTAATGCCAAGTCTCAAATTAGACGTTAGCTGGAAGCAATCTTGTGATCATGTAACGTATATATATTTTGCAGTTCCCGATCCGGCTGGTCACTTAATTACGGATCAATAGGGCTTAATCACTTAATAAAGTCAAGTAAGATATTTAACAGTCTATTGTCAAGTCTCCCATTAATTTTGCTAGTGTAAAGCCTAGACAGTTCGTCAAATTAGTACTTAAAGTGGCTATAGGATAGTTAAAAGGTGACAACCCTTGGGGGACCATTAGAAATTCAAACTCGCGCTCATTATAAATTCAGAATAAGGGGAAAACATTCCATGACAGGCACAACAGTTGCTGGGGTTCACGTGACCCCTGGCTATGAACTCCTCCTCGGGGATGGATTGTGCAACTGCGAGACAACACACAACAATTGGGAAAATTAAATATTAATTGCGGCAGTCGGACATTCTCTTTCGGGTTTTCGCAGGAATCGGACTCCGGACTGGTTTTCTGTAGAGCAATCGACACACACGCCACCCGTGAATCGATTAGGCTGGGCTCTCTCTCTTTCCCGTTCCCTCTGGTAATCTGGATTATCTAATACTGTGCTGCGATCAGTGCGGGTGAGCCACTGCTCGACTGTTTATATTTGGCCAATGGCTTCTGAACGGTCTGAAGACCTGTTGCAGAACCAGTTGCGAGCGGCGCGACTGGTTTGCCATTTGCAGAAATGGCCAAAACACCGCGTCGAAGAAGTTGCAACTTGCAACCACGAAACTGTGTCGCACACAGCCGCACTTTCAGCATTAGCTGCGAGCCACACACATGGACACACATACTACGTGCCTGAAATTATGTCATCGGAAAAGCCAGTCCCCAGTCCAGTCAAAGAAAATGAAAACGAAAACGAAAATGCTTTTGCTGGTTGGGAAAATGTTCGAAAGTGAAGCCGTTCTGTGCGAGTGCTCTTCGGTTCATGGGTATTATGTGCCGGCCCTGCCTATTACCAAGGCGGTTCTAATTGCCCCACGGGGCTGCCTTAATGTCTGGCACATGTCCGCAGCCTACGACGCTTGCTTAATGCCACACACGTCGGCGGCTGGGCATTAAGCGTTTTAATCAGCCAACCAAATGGGGTTTTCCTGTCTGCAAATAGCGAGTCACACAGCACAGCTGCTGAAAAGTCGTTCGCCTTTTGGGCTCTTGCATTGAGATTGCCCCATTGAAATTTAAATTTAAATGGTATAGTTTATGAATAAACTTATTCATGCATTGTCTGCAGCTGCTTAAGTGCTTTCATGCTCCAGCGATCGAGCTGCCGATGGCTTAACATTCGCTAGTTGCTCTTGAGTGCAGTGCTTCAGTGGATTCTGCTAATACAGGTGGATTTGAACGATGCAGCTAGTGAATATTATGCAAAACAGAACGGATATACAGAGATGAATCGGAAGTTTACATAAAAAGAGCCAGTGAATATCTTTAAACTGATATCTTTAAATGGATATCTGTTAGTGAGTAGTTATTATTTAATAATCAATCAATGATAATTATTTTTAGCAACTTTTCTCAATTTAGATCAGCTATCATCTCAAATATCGGGCTACGTTTTCAATAAGTTCATTATAGTTACAAGTAAGATAATGCTTAACTATAAAAGGCAACTGATATTTCTCACTTAACCCTCTTAAATAAACACAACTATTTCGGTAAACACTCTACCTCCACATGACTCAGCTTGAGTCAGCCTTTAGGCTCTTATTTATTGCCCTCAATGACGCATTTTCCAGCGTTTAGATACAAAAATTTTCCGCTGCACCGGAAAGAGCGAGCCCGGAAAGCCATTGCATGCCAGCTACTGGTGACCTTGGCATCGCAACGCACTCGGCATGCAAACTAGGCATCAGCGAATCGCAAATTGCTAAGAACTCGACTTGTTTTGAAAGCTGGAAACTTAAGCTGCGAACACATCTCCAAGTGGGCTCGAGAGTCGTGTCCGAAAACAAATGGGATTCCAATGTCAAATGCGTACATTGCTTTCGGGGGGCTCAATTATTATTATTGTTATTACTGTTTTGATTGTTTTGCTGCTCGGAACTAACCGAACTAAGCGACCTAAGCGGCTTTTGGGCCGTTCGCATATCGAATGGCGTCCAAGAAACACACAGTTCACAGTTTTCTTTGGCTTGGTGTATGTTAGGTACACATGTATGGCGTTTATCTTGTTTATATATCTTTTGTATATATCCACTTGTTGCTCGTATAATGGTGCAGTCATACGGCATGACTCTGCACAATGCGCCTTAAATTATGAAGCCGCAAGGTGTTGATTGTATAATGTGTTAAGGTGACATGGAACGGGGGGAATTCGATCCACCGATTAGAGGTGCTTTCCTTGCCATCCAGAAGCTCGTTTGCCAATCCGCTTGGAGGAGGAGGAGGAGGAGGCTTCTCCCTCACATTCTGGCTCTCTAAGCACCTTAGCCTTACGGAGTCATTGACAAATTCCCACTCATCAGCCGCGGTGACTGCACAAATTCCTGCGCAGCGATCTCCGGCCAACGTGACGCATGCGCAATGCGGCGGGGTGAAAGAAACAACAAGAAGGAGTGAATGAAAAACAATGCGAATGCCAACACACAACACACAAAAGCTCGGCATATGTATAGTCCCGGTCCAGCCAGTGCATAAATCAAACAACAATTTACGCTCAAACATGATTATTATTTATACATTTCAGCAATGTGTGCCTGCAACACATAAGCCACAGCACAGCCGCAGCACTTCCAGTTGGGCATTGCAAAAGATCGGTGTTAGCCTGCCCGGCAGCGAAGTAAAAGTAAACGCTTAACAAAGTAACTAGCATTAGACAAAGGCAAATAAAAAAATTAAAGAAATAGGCAAAGGCAACAGCAGCCACAAAGCTAACGCAAATAAAGCAACACCCACCCAGCGGCGCTGAGCGATTTCGACAAATAAAATGCTGATATCAACGTAAGTAAATTCGTAAATTCGTGGGTAAACGTGCAGAGATTACGGCCATAAATTGCAATCAAGGCGCTCGGGCAATAGTTTCGCGCTCTCTTTGACCCAGCGGATGAGGTGTTGACCCACATGGGCCCGCGGCAGCAGCAGTCAATCGCCGCCCTCGGCTATCAGTCATTGGCGCGAAGATCGGCTTTGTCTTCCAGTTTCCTGCTGTCAACGCCCGCCTGCCCGATCTCGGCTTTAACACTTGTCGACCCATTAACATTGCATAATCTTCCCGGCCGCGAAGCGACTTTACTGGCTTTGATTTGGCTTTTCCAGTGCTTCGCCCTTTTGTCTCTTTTTCCCGCTTTTGGCCATATTTTGTGTGGCTTTTTTTTCAGTCTCCTCGTGTTTTTATTTTGTACATCTGTCTTTTGCATATTGGCGAGCCCGAGCCCGAGCCCGAACCCGAGCCGAGCGAAAAATGCGACCGCATTTCTCGGCAGGGCGAACAAGTTTGTAATTATGTCAAATACCAAAAGGCTCATTGCATAATCCCCGAACGCCCCAGAGCCGAATCGAAAGACATTGCGAATTCGTCTTGTTTTGGGAACTCATCTTCACTTGAGCTGAAGATGAAACAATGTCTGCCTGGGTATCTCCCATCAACGTCATGAGAGCCCACTGATTTATTTGGCAAATGACGAGTCTGTCGCTCGAATGGCTTCCTCGTTAACTCAAGAATAGAAGCGAAGCTCTTAATTGTCTGGCGACGAGCGACGAAAAACAAAACAAAAACCGCGCGAGTACAACAAAAGTCAATTACACGACATTTGCATCTTCCGCGTGTGGCAGTGACTTGTATGGAAATGGCCAAGAGGTGTTTTGCCTGCCAATAACAGCCGGCTTTGAGGCCTGGAAATCCCCGAGCAAGAACCAAAGGTACTACTACGTTTCCCCGGGGATCGGCGTGCTTAGCATTCAGCTCACCGCCCGGCATTGTTGCGTGACAGACTCCAGTAGCAGGAACAGCTTGGTTGGCCAGATAATGCCTCTCCCAGGAATGATTACCGGCGATTAGGTGGTTCAATCATCAATGAAATCGCCACACGGAATGCCTTTCCAGAATTTATGCCTTTAATGTGGGATATATGCATACCTAACTTAATATCTTTCTAGATATCAAGTTCTAACTTTGATATTTATATTGATTGATTAAGAATTCTGATCATTTCTTATATCTTCTGTTAGAATGGCTTTAAGTACAACAAGTTAAATATGATTAATATATTACTCTGAAAGTAAATGCAATATTTTCATTAATTTTATTATTATTTCTCAATATAAATCGTTTTAAGCTGCTATGAGCTCACTCTCTCCTCAGTGGGTGTCACTCCTGAACTTTGCCAGCCTCCCTTTCTGTTTTATTTTAAACTATTCGCCACGATAATTACACATTCTAAAGTCCGCGTTGTTTTTTTTTTATGGCGAGCAAAGGGCGGCGAGGAAAATGTGTCAGTTGTGGCGAAGTAGTGCCATTAGGCATATTGATGATTTGCGGTCCGGTTAGAGGGAAATGACGCCACAAGTGACTTTTTTTCGGGGTGCCTACGCTGAACTCAAGAGATGATTAGTGCCTTCGAACGGCTTTCAAGTGTTTTCCCCACACGATAACTCAGATAACTCGGTGGTGTTGACAAACCCTCTTCGATTCTCACGCTTTGTCGGCTGGGGTGCGTCCGTCTACGGGAGAGAAATCAACCGAAAAAGTCCCCAAAGATATGCAGGCCCGTGCTGGGCCGAGATAGCTGCATGCATAAATAGCGCTCTAATAGTTAATTAAATTATCAATAAGCAGACGCAAAGGCAAACAAACCATCGGCAGGCCCAAATTTCCAGCCATAAATGTCAAGCACAGCGAGTGAGGAGAGGAGGAAAAAATGTCTGCTTTGTTGTCATTATAAAAAACTACCTGGCCTGACCTTGTCCATTGTTAACTGTGCACACCAAACACACACACACAGCACACACCAGCATTGATTTACGCAACCACCTGTGAGTGTGTGGCTTTTGTCTGTGACTAACTCCGCCACAATACGCAAATCGAAAGACCCAGGCAACGAACTTGAAACACATTTCGTCAAACGGCTGGAATTGCAGCATGGCATTTCTGAGTGCGTCTCGGTTTCGTATTCAGAATTCGTTTGGCCCAGCCCCAAATGTTGTCAGTTGTCGGCTGCGGCGGAGGCGTCGCATTATGCAAATATTTGATAGGCCGCATAATAAAGCTACTTAATTTTCACTGCAAACCCGGGTATTGGAGGATGTTTGCTCGCCACTCGACCGTTGGGCAACGGCCACAATCATTGCTGGTCTCCCATCTCCATCTCCATCTCGCGTGCCTTATAAAAAATGCAAATATTTGCGGCCGATCGAATGTTTATCTTAACGAGAAGTAACGCAATCGATTAGCAAAAAACTCGAGACAGCCAAAAAGCGAGACCAAATCGTTTTCGAAAGCATCGGCATTAGTGCCGAAAAAAATCAACAACAAAATCGGGGATCGAATGCGTTCAATCAGTGACCTTGAACTAGTTTCCCCCACCAGCGTCTTTATTTTTATATATGTGTTTATTTTCGGTGTGTGTTTCGTTTCGTTTCGTTTCTCGTTTCTCGCTTCTCGTGGTGCCATGACTAGCGCTAATGATATGAAAGCCCGGTCACCAAATAGCTCGCAGTCAAAATATGTTAAAAAGGTGCGAATGTGATTAATTGCAGGCAATTATGAACTTTCTTCCTCCCGCCGTTCACAGTGGCTAACAATGCAGCTAACCTTGACCCAAAATTCCCCCTCGGAGCTTCATCTTGGCTTACCGAATGTTTGCCATCGTGCGTTGCAGGCCAAAAACTGCATGCGGAATTGCATAATGGCAATGCGCTGGCAATGCAAATGCAAACTTCGGCTTTCGGCTTACATATTTGCCCAACTTGGCAGTGGTAGTGGTAATATGTTGGGCAATCGGCCAGAGCAGGTCCGACCAGGCCTGGTCTGGCCGAAAGCAGTACGGTTTTACTTTGCAGCGATTTGCTTCAGCTCAGCTCAGTTCAGTTGAGCTCCTCAGCTCAACTCCAACTTCGGATCGGCGACCAAGTGGCCAAAAAGCGCGTTGGGCAAGAGACGACGAGTGCCGGACCAAGTATCAATATTGAAATGAAAATGAAAAGTGTTGCCGAGCTAGTCTCAGTCCATTGTTATTGCTGTCTCTCTAAGTTTTATGCCTTTTTTTTTGCAATGTGTGTGCCGCTGACATAGTTTCGATGGCAACCCATTGAAGCATACTGCCTCGCAAAACAGCGCCGGTTCAGATGCTAATTCGATCGGCTCGGCTTCGAGCGTTATGCAAATTGCGATATGCGACAGCAGGAAGCTGACTTTAGTTGGCCAATAATAATAATAACACAAATTCTAAAAATGGATTTAGCTACCAGTTTTGCATTACCATTTGTCACTATTTTACAGTTTCAGTTAGATTTATTATAGTTTATTCTGCTTACTTTAAGTTGGAGAAACTGTAATTTGTGTTCCTTAAAACATTTAAGTGGCTCAAAAGCCATCTTGTGTTTATTCTTATATGTTTGGTTTGTGTCAAGTATTTAGGATTTGATTTCTATATTTATTTCAGAGTATTTGTTTTTTATTATTGTATTCTTTCCTAAAATTCATATTAAAAATAAAACGCAGCTTAAACTGAACCCATTCATAACTGTCACTACTATGCAAATAAATATAAAATTAATGCATTAAATATTTGCAATGACAACAGTTTTTATAACTAACGAGTTATAAAGTTCAACACTTAGCAGCTCACTATTAATTATATTGTTAATTATTTTATATCATAACAAAGATATTTCATAGAGTAATAAGACTCGAAATCAGACATTTTGTTAGATTTTCTGTTTAATAATTGATTTTAAAATGATAACAACAATTATATTGTTAATTATTTTATATTATAACATAGATATTTCATAGAGTAATAAGACTCAAAATCAGATACTCTGTTTATCTGTTTTATAATTGATTATTAATTGAGAATCGCAATAACTTCCAAAATTCAACACTTAGCAGAACATAATTAATTATTTGCTTTATTTTGTATATATAATAAAATAGATATTTCAAGAGCAATAAGACTGGAAATGATATGTTTTTAAAGATTTTCTGCTAAATAATTGATTTTTAATTGATTATCACTATTATTTGCACTATGCAAAGAATCAGGAAATTATTCATGACAAAGCTGCTGTTAATTGTATTTGCATTGAATGTAATTTATTGTAAATGTTTATATGCAAACCCAGTGACTTGCATTTTCCAATCTAATCTAATCTCTGAACTTTGCTCTATTTGCAGCATTTCCACAGACTCCGCAATGGCGGCCACAAACAACGATGGCGGCACACAGCCCAATGCCGTGGCAGCATGGGGAGCTCCGGCAAATGGACCGCGGAACACACAGGCGGCGGTGTCCGTGCGCCACGCCTTCAAGGCGTACGGCAAGAAGAAGAACGCCAACCAGGTGCTGAACAACCTGAACATGACAGTGCCCAAGGGAACGATGTAAGTGATGCCTCAATCGGGGATCTGTGTGTGGTGTGTGGTGTGTGGTGACGCGACCGCCATTAATAAAAGTGAAATGTTGACAGCACACTTAGCGAGTTCATAAAATAGAAACGGCGAAAGTAATTAGCACTTAATATGGGCTGAGCTCGAATTAGATATTAGACATTAGATGTTGTATGCTGGATGGGCAATGCCAGGCAGTGTGTGCGATTTCCTTGTCTCGGGGATTTGATTGCCGGCCCGGCCTGATCTCGGTTCGACTCAGAGGTCACTCAGATCTATAGTAATTACAGCTATTATACGGCAAACCAGTTTAGTTTAGTCATTGGACTATCTTGTAATTGAAACGGCATTTTTGCATGATAATTCGATGCGGCTGACGAGGGTCGTTAGGGAAGTTAGCTGAAAGTCGGCCGATCCGCGGGATGATCTTAATTAAGCCACTTCCGAATTGACGTCAATGACGCGGCCAATCCGCACGTCTTTCTAATTAAACAACAAAAATCCATTCGTATGCCGGACTGAGCCTAATATTTGCTATATTATCCAATAGCAATATATCTCGATTATCGCCAGGAGAACGATATTCAAGTTCGGTTTGTTTACCCGCGATTGTTTGGAGTCTACTGGATTCGTCTATATACATATCTCCATCTCTGTCGCGGCACATGTGCTTAATTGCGTTCCCCGGTCCCCGATGCCCGCCCCGATCCTCGATCCATTGCTTCTAGACCCCTTATGCGGTTCATGAATTTTTGGCAAACATTTAGGGGCCATAAAAATAAAGTCGTAAATATATTTTGCCTTCGCCGCCTTTGGCATTGGTATGATGGCCCGACCAGAGAGTTATAATAATTCATTTTTTGTTTGTTTCCAGTCTTGTTTTTCGGCATTCTGAGTGATTTATTTGGCGCATTAAATGCGCTGTGTGGTAACGGAATTTTCGAATTTTATACGATTCTAGGCAGCAGTCTTGACCCACTTAACAGTTGGTTCGTTCAGCTTTGACCTAGGTCAGGTCGACCAGTTGTTACTCATCTTGAGACTCGAGTTGAGTCGAAGTCGAAGTCGAGTCAACGAACTGCACGCCGCAGGCCAAATAGCTTTTGGGGTCTCTCAAAGTCAGTCTCGAAGCATTGACGACTATGTCAATTAAAGTCTTCCCGACAGCCCCTATCAGATAGCTTTTTGCCTCTTGTTAAATTCGTTAAATGGCGCAGCGTGTTAATTATAATAATAAATCCAATAACAGGCCAAAACGTGCGACCTACGTGCTGCAATATTTTTTTTTGTCAAAGGCCGAAAAACCAAACGAAAACAGACGACAAAATAACAAAGCGATAATCACAATAATCGCCGCCGCTCCAAACTTCATCATCACGATACTAGACTGGGGGCCAGCAGCTACTCCACCTCTTAAAAAATAACAACAAAAAAGAGGCGGAGTCTTTGCTGATAGCCGCCAGTATTTCTTACATTTCAAGGTGAACATTTCGGAATAATTCAACTTGAACTGCTGGAATTAGCATTGACATCGCCGCACTACTTATAGTCGTGTCTGTTTTTGTGGCGACAGTTTTCGTGCTGATCTGGCAAAATGTTTTTCCCTCTTCAAGCACATTTTTCCATTCCCATTTCTTTTGGTCTTGGTCACGGTTGGCCTCTTGACCTTTGCGACCCCGAATGAGGCACAAGAAAAGCCAAACAGCTGACTAGACATTTAACTTGAGACCTTAATATATAATTTCTTAGTTTAAAAACGTGAACAAAGTTTGATCATTCAACACTTTTTAGAATTTATTTATTTAATTATATAAACCCTCTTTTTAGTTATGGCCTCCTGGGAGCCTCTGGATGTGGCAAGACCACCCTGCTTTCCTGCATTGTGGGTCGTCGTTACCTGGACTCTGGAGAGATCTTTGTGCTGGGCGGCAAGCCCGGCACTCGGGGCTCGGGTGTTCCTGGCAAACGCGTGGGCTACATGCCCCAGGAGATCGCCTTGTATGGGGAGTTCTCCATCCAGGAGACCATGATGTACTTCGGCTGGATCTTTGGCATGGAGACCAAGGAGATCATGGAGCGTCTGCAGTTCCTGCTCAACTTCCTCGATCTGCCCTCGGAGAAGCGGCTGGTGAAAAATCTGAGTGGTGGCCAGCAGCGACGTGTGAGCTTCGCCGTGGCCCTGATGCACGATCCCGAGCTGCTGATCCTCGATGAGCCCACCGTGGGCGTGGATCCGCTGCTGCGCCAGAGCATCTGGAACCATCTGGTGCACATCACCAAGGCGGGACAGAAGACGGTCATCATCACCACACATTACATTGAGGAGGCGCGACAGGCGCATACGGTAAGTTAAGCAGATTAAAAGAAAATTAATAAATATATTAATATAACTTCTCTTTTTGTTAGATCGGTCTAATGCGATCGGGTCATTTGCTGGCCGAGGAGTCACCCAGCGTCCTGCTCTCCATGTACAAGTGCATCAGCCTGGAGGAGGTGTTCCTCAAGCTGTCCCGCATCCAGAGCCAGAAGGGGGATGTGACCCATGTGAACTTCAGGTAAGTCTCCCGCCCTGGGACTAGCATGCACCAAGTGGCTAACTCGACACTCACTTGTCTTATCACCACTCTGAACTCTGACCTCTCTTGACTCCGACACCGACTCCTCCTCACCATCCAACACAATCGCATGCTCGCAATCCGTGTTCCACTCCATCTCTGTGTGTCTTTGTGATCATTCCTGGAGTAGTAACAACATCTCGTTGCACGCCATGGCCTTTGGCAGCAAAATGGACAAGCCCAGCTCCAGCCAGGAAGGCGGCGTGGTGGGGCTCAACTTCCACCAAAGCAAGGAGGTGCTCATCAACGACAGCAATGGCTCAATCTACACGGTTTGTTTTGCTTATGTCCCTGGGATTTTGTAGCCTGACTCACTCTTGTTAATCTTTTCGTGGCAGCTCAACCAGGAGCCATACAGCCCGCCGCCTTCGCGGCGCAACAACAAGCCCAATGACGAGGAGAGCTGCCAGGACTGCTATGCCAGCCTGTGCAAGGTCACCTCCAAGGGCAAGATCCGCGCTCTGCTGACCAAGAACATGCTGCGCATGTGGCGTAACGTGGGCGTGATGCTGTTTATCTTCGCCCTGCCCGTCATGCAGGTGATCCTCTTTTGTCTGGCCATTGGACGTGATCCGCAGGGCCTCAATCTGGCCATAGTCAACGGGGAGATGAACGACACGGTAGGGGTAAGCCACACATACATTACCTTTGATAGAAGTAGAGGCACACGAAATAAATTGCAGATAACGTATTTTGCACTTTAGGACTTGTTATTGTTATTTTAATTATTTCTGTAAAAAGTTGACTTAATTTATTTACTATATTTTGATTTATAATCTGCGTAAATAATAGATCACAGATAAGGTTTTGATTTATAATCTATGTAAATAATAGATCACGGATAAAGTTGATGCAATTTTAAATTGATTTAAAGACCTGTTCTAGTTTTACTTCTAAGCAAAGTTAATGGCAATTTATTTTTTCTAAATCTTTTGAGGCCGTTTTTATATAAATATTAATTTGTTCTATTTGAATAAATGTCTTAATAAGGGAAATATCACTTCAGCACATAAATCACTTAGTTCCTAAGTAACTGATGTTCTTAACAAATCCCAACTTAATCTTAACTTCCCCGCAGGACCACTGCTATTGGGAGGACGGCTGTCACTTCAAGAACCTGGGCTGTCGCTATCTGAATCATCTGAACACGAGCGTTGTTAAGACATATTACACGGATCTAGAGGACGCCAAGGAAGCGGTGCGGATGGGCAATGCCTGGGGAGCCGTCTACATCAGCGAAAACTTCACGGACGCCTTTATCGCTCGCTCCAATCTGGGACGCGATGCCGACGATGAGACCATCGACTCCTCGGAGGTCAAGGTCTGGCTGGACATGTCCAATCAGCAGATCGGCGTCATGCTCAACCGCGACATCCAGCTGGCCTTCCGTGACTTCGCCATGGGCCTGCTCGGCCAGTGCAACTACAATCCCAAGCTCGGCGACGTGCCCATTCAGTTCAGGGAGCCCATCTACGGCACCATGAATCCCTCGTTCACCGATTTCGTGGCACCTGGCGTGATCTTGACGTAGGTTTCCCTGCTGACTGTCCAACCAAATGAGTGTGTAATTAATTTTTTTTTACTTTTGTATTTCTCAATAGCATTGTGTTCTTCTTGGCTGTTGCCTTGACGTCATCGGCTCTGATCATTGAACGTACCGAGGTAATAATTAATAATATACAGAATATATACGTAGTGACATTGGTAATTATTTGACTCCTTTCAGGGCTTGCTGGACCGCTCCTGGGTGGCTGGCGTGTCGCCCGGCGAGATCCTCTTCTCCCACGTGATCACCCAGTTCGTGGTGATGTGTGGACAGACCACCTTGGTGCTGATCTTCATGCTGGTGGTGTTTGGGGTGACCAACAATGGCGATCTCTTCTGGGTGATCGTGCTGACGCTGCTGCAGGGCATGTGCGGCATGTGCTTCGGCTTCCTCATCTCCTCCGTGTGCGAGCTGGAGCGGAATGCCATCCAGCTGGCGCTGGGCTCCTTCTATCCCACCCTGCTGCTGTCCGGCGTGATCTGGCCCATTGAGGGCATGCCCGTGGTGCTGAGGTGAGTCCTGAAATGCAAAATCCGTCTTAAAATCGTCATATTAACTATTCCGATATCCTTTAGATACATCTCGCTGTGCCTGCCGCTGACGCTGGCCACCTCCTCGCTGCGCTCCATACTGACGCGCGGCTGGGCGATATTTGAGTCCGATGTGTACATCGGCTACCTGAGCACGCTCTCCTGGATCCTGGGCTTCCTCATCCTGACGCTCCTCGTGCTGCGCGCCAAGCGCGGCTAAGGGACCAACCAGCCTACTTTTAGAAGCGTACTTTAGATTGCGATTAGTCGTCCTAGTTAGTTATCCCGTTCCCCTTACTTCGGCTTCACCCTCCCCAGCTTCCGAGCCTCCTCCTTCGTGTCCTGCGACTCCCAGATATCCTCCTGTCTCCTGCCTAAATGTCATAAATTATTTAAGCACACACGCAGCTTTCCTTAGCTTCCTACTCGGCACTCCCTCCTAGGCTAAGATTCACACATTGCGTAGTTTAAAGCGTAAGGTTTAGGTACCTAAATGAATTGTTTGTAAATATTTTGTGTCACGAATTATTCAGTAGTCCGTTGCTAGATGTCCATTACGTGCAACCTCTGTCCTAGACCTTCTTGATTCCGAAACGGGCGAATCCGATTTATCACACACACACACACAACTTATTTTATATATACATATATTTTTCAATGGACTGTGATTGTTTTTTTTTACACATTGCACGCGAACACACACGTTGGGCAAGCCTAAGGAGAAACAAAAAGAAAACACAAGAAAATCGAACAAAAACAATGGTGGGTTTTGTTAGTAACATTAAGTAGCTTAAAGCATTTTTTGTATGGGTTTAAGTTTTTTAAGGTAAAACGTAATTAAATACAATAATGTACCCTCTACCCTGTACCCCCTACCCTAAAGAGTATGTAAAAACGTATATATTTCAGGAAATATTATGCGTCCGGCATAAGTATTTCGCAACGAACTAAAAAACAAAAAGACAATGAACAACGAACAAGTGAATGAACGTTCTTATTTAAGTAAATCATTAACTATGTGAACGCAGTTATGTATAAATAACAATAAAATTTAAATAAAGAAAAGCCGTAATTTTATTTTCATTCATTTTAAAAATTATTTATGAAATTTCTTCTTTTAACTCTGGATTTTTAAAAATTTAGCAAAAAGCAAAAATCAAGTAATTCTAAAAGTTTCGAAAATATGAATTATTTTTCAACCTACCAATACAAATTTGTTATTCAAATTAATCACTTACAATATTCTTAATATTTTGATACGATTTTTATATTTTAGTTATTAAAAATACAACTTAAAAACCTAAATTACATTTTATATTATTTTTCTTATTAATTTTTATAGCAACTAAGGTTCAAATACCCGCTAGATACTTATCAATGTTCCACACCTTGTACTTTTTAAAGCACATTTTTAGTCCACTAGTATTTTTCTCTCCTTTGGTATATATCTTTAACCCCGACGCGGTCACACTGAAAACAAAACAAAAATAAAAGACAATGTTTTCCCTTGTTTTTCTTCGTAAATAACGTTTTTTAACGTTTCTAAGGCAGCAAAATGGACAAGTCGCGGTCCAGCGCCTACGACAGGTTCGTCAGCTTCGTGGATCAGCTGCGCAATACTGAATGCAGGTAGGTTTTCACCTGAATTTAGGTGCTTTAGAGTGCATCGAATGCCTTTGGGGGAGGGGACCGGCAACAGTTGTTTTTCCTTACGGAATAGAATGTAATAATAATAATTACAATTGCTACAAAAAGATGTTGGGAAGTAGTTTAAGGTTAACAAGCTAGCTGAGCTTTTATTTAAAATATAGTAAGAATCTCTTTAAACTAAGAACTTTCGCCATGACGTCACTAATCACCTGAATCATTCACAGTCAAAAGCAGAAAATCACCTGCTTCCAGCAGATAGCCGAGTGCATCATGTCGCCCTCGCTGGCCAGCCACATCAACTATGCAGCGCACTGCGGCACGGCCACCAATGTGCTGTTGCTCTTCTGCGAGGACCTCGACTCGGTGGTGCGAATGAGCGCCGAGGAGAACCTAAACAGGATCTTTAGGGCGCTGGAAAAGACGCGGGTCAGTCGCATCCTCATGGACCTGTATGGCGAAATCAAGCGGAATGGCAATCAGAGGTTACCTAGCACTATTTTAGTCTTTAAAGCTCTTACTCAAGGCTATACTTTTCCTTTTAGATCCCTGAGAATATGCCTAAACCTGTTCTCGTATTATGCCCCACAAATTAAGGAGAAGCACATCAAGTGGTATGCTGTAAGGCTTCTGCAGTGCATGTCCACCATCTCCCAGCGCAAGGAGACGCTGCTCCAGGAGACGCTCTGCGACTTTGTCAAACATTTCGGACGCTATGTGCAGCAGGGCCTCAGCGACAGTGAATCCTGCAAACTGTTCGAGGTGAGGAGCTGGCTTCCACTCCGCTTGCATTGGGTTTCTAACTTTTGTCTTCATAGATATTCCTGGACAACATTAGCGCGGATTGTGCCGTGAAGCGTCGCTGCTCGGCCCAGAATTGCATCAGTCTGATTGAGCATGCCCGCAATAGGAGCCTCATGGCCAGGCACGGACTCGGCAAAGTGATGGGTAAGCGTCAGCAGAAACCGGAAATGAAGTGCGAGTGAAGAATGCGAAATTACTGCATTAAGACTTATAAGTTTCTTTGAGAGTTAAGAAATTTAATTGCAAATCTAACAGAGAATATATCAAATTTTAAGAAAATTAGACAAACAAAACAGGCACGTAATCAAATACCATTACTTTTGGGGTATATTGACTTGCTGCATTGCATTATCCAGCCTTTTCTTAAAGCTAACAAATATTTAATAAAGCTTTTTTCCTATATTTTCCTACTCAATTATAACATGTTGTTATGCCATTCACTAGTCCATCTAATTTAAATAAAACCCGTGTTTTCTAACAAGAGATTCAGTTTAAACTAATCCACAATTCAATGGCAAATCTCCTGTTATTGCTGTTAGACATTTAACGCATTTTCACTCGCGACATGTTCGGCCGACACTCTTTATTCTCATCAATATTGAAAGAGGTGTTTAAAAAGCGTGTAACGGCCAAATGCTAAGCCTCACCTACATACATACTCATATCTGCATATATAGTTATGCTTGCGCTGGCTAAAAAATATTTTTAATATTCTAAAAAGCCGCAAATCCATGAAAAATCCCGTACCGGAATATAAAGCCATCGAGCTGAGAAGAGCGGGGAAGAGAGGCTTTTGGGGTCTATCGAAAATCGCATTGTGAATGCAATCACAGTCACAGGTTTGTTTGTCTGTGGTCTGTGGGCGCTGGCGGGTGGCGTGGCCGTGCCAGTTGATATAAATTATATTTCTATATGGCTGTTGGTTACCTCGCCCAATCGATCGACGAGCCATGGAATATATATGTATATATATATATATCTTTGTTTTTTGGGATTTGTTTTGATTTTGGACAACGATACTGGGCGGTTTTTATTTTAGCATTTGCTGGCAGCAATATCTGTAGCGAGCAAAACAAAAGTCATGTGAAAATACTTCAAAATGGCAAACACAAATCATTTTTTATTGAATTTTCATGAAAATATTATTGGCAAACATCGACGAAGAGGTAAATGCACCTGAGTTACACTTTTCATAGTTCTCTTTTTATGAGCTGCATTGTGAATGCATAAAATCGACGACCGAATAGCATCGATAGTTATGAATTTCAGGAGAAGTGTATGTGCCTTTTGCAAACAATTAAAGTGAGAAACCCGGGAAAGCTGCAAAACTAATTCATTAAATTTGATTACTTTTGCGATTCATATATGATATGCGGCGAGTCTAAGCTTTGGACCCCACCTAAGCCCATATAAATTAAGCTTCGGCTTGACTTTACCTTTGCTCTTTTCCTGTCCAAATGTTTACCTTCAAATCAACTCCTTCAGTTGCTGTTCCGGCTGCCGCCATCCCTGTGTCAACTTTATGCCACTTCTCGGCAAAAGGCACAATGCCAGGCAACTCTTCAGCGCATCCTTATACAGTCTGGCGCCTCTTTTTATGGGCACCCATCACAGAAGCAGAAGCAGCAGCAGAAGCCGCAGCAGTACTTGTGCTGCCTGCCTCCTGGCATGCCCCAACAAACAGACACAAAGTACGGTCCTAGACCTCAGAGAAGCCGCCCTTCGCCACCGCTAGCTCCGTTTGTTTGTCTCCTCCGCCCGTAGACGAAATGAAATTTATGCACTTGGACACTTCCCTGCAATAATTCATGCGAAATTGAATCAGATATTCATTCCTGTGCAGCTTTAAAGCGGATAATCAACCTTGTAAACAAATGCCGCCCGAACGGGGGGCAGAGACTGTGGGAGCAAAGGATAGCAAGGCAGCAGCAGCTGCAAAGGGAGCATGCGAAATTTATGTTGCCAGCTGACTGATGCCGAGCTAAACAAAAAGTGCAAATTATTTTTCATGTCAACTGTGGCAGCATAAATAGCCAAATGGCCAATTCATTCTCCAAAGCAACTGCAGCTCTTTTTGAGGATTTACTTTATAGATCCTGTTTTGTGCAAGCAAGGCATATCTTCTTCCTAGTAATAATGTTTATAATTAAAAAGGGAATTACAAAGGCCTGCCCTTAAATCATCTTGATTCATTGATGATAGTGATTAGGAATCTCCTTATAAGTTGATCTTTCTACCAAAGCATTCAATCGGAGGACTATTAATTGCAGTGTTTAAACGTGCCCAGCATAAAGCTCATTTCCCGCCATCTCTCTCCTCTTTGGGCTTGCCAATTTTGCAGAAAGTTCCTGCGGCTTCTGCCGCAATTAATTGATACACATGGAAACAGGCCGCAAGTTGTGCTCGGAAAGTCACTTGGCTGCCACAAGGGCCATGTAAAAAGTTTCTTCGGCGAGAAGTGTTTTCAATTTTGCGCCCCAAAGGAAGAAAATGAAAACTAATTGAGTAACAAACTTCCAACATGGCGTTTTGTGATTGGTGGCGTATACGTAATGAAACGACAAATAAGCGGAGACAACAAGAACAAGAACGAGAGCTGCGGAGCGTGGGCGCGGTAACTTCTGAGGGTGCGAGTGTGGATGCATGTGCATGTGTGCGAGAAGTCTATAAATATCAGATGGAAAGTTTTCAACGAGATAAATTTAATTGGAGGCAATTTGTTGCAAAACATATGAGGGAAAAGTTGCCAAGAACACGAAAGAAGTATGAACTGCAATTGGCCAGCCAAGGCGAAAGTGGGTAAAAAGGTATCGAAAATAGCTGCGGAAGTGGGTGAGCGAGTGGGCGTGGGCTATCCGTATCGCTTGCTTATTGAGCAAATTGGAATTGCCAGCGCACGCTGCGCAAAAAGTTTGAAGAGCGTTTTTAATTTGTATCAAAAGCAGCCATAAGTTTCTCTCCATTAACTAAGTTATTTCCTCACTCCTCTGTTTCTTTCAGAGCTACTGCTGACGGATCAGCAAACCAGCAGCGTGCTGGGTGCCCTGGGACTGCTGCGTCTCCTGCTGCCACAGCTTATACGGGGCTACTCGGCCGCCAGCCAGGAGGACTCCGAGTCCCTGGCCGGTCAGCAGCAGCAGCAGCAAAAGCATCAGAAAAGGCAGCAGCAACAGCAGCAGACAACGACCTCCGATTGCCGGCAAATTATTGAAATTTATGATTATTGTTTGCACCTGCTGAGCACGCAGCACACCACGAATCACGCCATCATAAATGCCACCCTGGAGGTCATCAACGGCATACTCCAGGCACTGGATGCCCCTACCGATGGCCAATGCCAGAGCTTGAACCCGAGCCTGGGCCAAAGTTTGCGCCAACTGTTGTGCAATCAACAACTGCAACACAATGAGTATTTGCGGCGAAGGAAATCATTAAAGAATCAAATATTCCAATTGAAAAATTACGAAGTGGCGACAAGTCAACAGCCACTGCAGGATGAGGTTGCGGATGTGGATGCGGATGAAGATGAGGACGAAAACGAGGATGGAGATGGGGCTGGGGCGACTGCAATGCAAATGAAAAAGAATTCAAATGCAAAACTGCAGCAGCCAAAGTGTCAACAGCAGCGACAACAGCAACAACAGCAACAGCAACTCGAGGTTGACAGCAGCTCGCTGGGAATTAATGCCGGAGAAGATGCCACGACCGAGGCTGCAAGTTCCGTCGCTGATGAAGGTATGGCAAATAAGGCAGAATGCAAGTCGAGATGGCTTGTGTGTGCTGGGGCTGAATCCGGGAGTGTATGTGTGTGCACAGTCATGTGGAAATGTGACATGCTGACAGAGGATCAGCGCAGCTGAGGGAACAGGCGGGGGTAGGGGAGACTAACCCACAGACAGACCATGCCGAAATCAAGAAAATTGAGCAATTGCACGGGCTGATGGAGACACCCCACACACAATGCACATATGAAAATTATTAGTGCATGCTTTTAGGCGGGGCGGCACATGCGGCAACGAGGTCAGGCCAAATTTGCATTTGCATTCGCCGCCAGCGGATTCCTGCACAAATATTTACACACATTGTAAGGCTAACCCCCACACTCTTTCCGCCTCTCGCATTTATTCCAGGGGCGACGGCGAAGGCGCAGCGCGGCCACATTAGGAATGCCGCACGCAGCATCAGCGAGTGTGTGGCCTCCGCCGAGGAGCGGCAGGGCGACGATGATGACATGGACGACGATGACGACGACATGGAGCTGCTGAGCGCCGAGTGTGATGACTTTACAACCCTGTCGCAACTAAATGAACAACAACGGTCGCTGTCAGCGGCCCTGCAATTGCCCGCAACAACTGCAACAACAACTACTACGGGCGATAAACTGATTGATGCTGATGCGGATGTCGGGGGGCTGCCTAAACCGCAGCATCAGTCATCTCTGCAGAACCTGCTTGCCGGCAGCGATGACAAATCCCAGCATTTGAGTGACATCGACAATGAATCTTTCAACAGCATCGATTTCGAAGCCGAAATCACAATTGCCGGTAGCAGCGGCAAAGAGCAACAGCAGCAGCAACAAGAGCACATGCATCCCACGACGGATGGTTCCGGGGAATCTGAACCAGGTGACGCAACATCAATTGGCACATTCTTCAACAACCTGCTCTCACACTCCAATGCAGGTGAGTCCGCCATAACGACAACCATCACATAACCGAACAAATATTTCATTAGCGAAGTTCAAAGTCAGCGCAGAGCGAGTGGAAAACTATTTCCATTCGATGTTATTGCATTTCACGGTCCACCGCAGTCGCAACCGAATCCTGTACGCCCCCTATTCGATTTTTGTTTTGTCTTTTCCGCCAAACAATTCCACATTTATTCGCAATATTCGCGGGCCAGGGTATTATTTGCATAATTGCGGCAGAACTGCCGACGTGACTCGCCGGCGAGCAATTGCACTTGCGATTTAATGAAGCGTAATTGTTGCCTCTGCAACTCGCATCAGCAATCGAGAAATCTCTCTGCAGTCAGGCGAAATTTTCGGCTAGTCGTGCACGGCATGTAGAGATGTAACTGGTTGTCGCTACATAGAGAAAACAAATGTTTATGATATTGGTTATTGGAATAAATTGAAAGGGGAAGTTAGAGTTCCATATAATTGCATAGCTAAAAGGCTGCCTCGAACAACTTCAAATCTTCTTTAAAACTAACGTTTGACTTCAAGATATAAGAGTTAAATCTTTTTTAAAATTACTGAAAGGACCTTTTACAGCCTTCGAAACACTTCAAATTAGTTTGATCTTAAAGTTCCCTCTAATATATATTGTTTTTACCTAATTTCTTCAGGTGTACCCTAAAAGGACCCTGCCATGCACTTTGATTTTAATGATATTTGCTTGCTGCTGTTCGTAGCATATTGATTGCATTGTCCTTGAGATAATTTATTTTAATATTTAAATCGCTTGCTGCTCGACTGGCTGACTGGCTGAAGTCAACTCCAACTCGAATCTGGGAGCGCCAGCCAAGTGCATATAAGTAGGACCCGTTGCTGCTCCCCTGACCTACAAAATGGGGGAAGGACGGATGGCAGACTTGATGCCAGACCCATGTCCTGTCGTTAGTTAGTGTGCGCGGGGTTGGGGGCTAGTAATAAACAAAGGAAATGTACTGCACTGAGCCGGAAGTACTAATTAAGCGAATGAGTTGTGGGCGGAGCAAAGTCCTGGCAAAGGGAAAGGAGAAGGGATAGAGACAGCGAGTGAGTCGGAGGCAGGGCCATATAAAAACCCACATCTACTTGACGTAAATGTTGGGCTTAAATCCGGCATTTCTTGCCAGGCTGTGTGTGCGAGAGAGTGTGTGTGCGAGGGATGCGGATTAAGCTTGAAACATGGCAATGCATTTGCTGTGCGATGGCCCCAAACTGGAGCCACCACCACCACCATCACTATCCACCGCCGTGGCAACCTCATTGCTGGTTTTCTTGTGCCGCCACTGCCACTTGGCCAAAGCATCACACTGCAAGTTGGCAACAAAGTGGTTAAGACAAATGGGTTACGTGATAAAATGCGGTTACTCAAATTGCATGTATGCAAGCTTACATGTTGTGTCACAGTCTGCGACTGTGTGTGTGTGTGTGCTGTGTGTGCGGGTGTGAGCTTGGGGTTTATTTAGCATTGCCAGGACCAACCATACAGCCCGTCCGCCGAACGGGCCAAAACGAGAGGAGCCAGCCATCAGTTGCTGCACTTTGCCTGGTTCGCGTTTAGCCGTTTTTATTTTTATTTTCCTCGTTCCTGCTCCCATCGCCTGCTGCTGCTGCTGTTTTTGTTTTTCTTTCTCCTGCTTTTCCTATGGATGTTACTGTTGTTACTGTTGTTGTTGTTGTTGACGTTGGTGTTGTTGTTGTTGTTGTTATTGTTGGTGTTGTGCACTTATGCGCTATCAGCCTTTTTGCGCTGCTTTGCTCGTCCGTCCGCGGTAGTTATTGCCGGTTGTTTGTTTTTTTGTTAAATATATACGTATATGTAGGTCCGGGGATATGTGGCCACAGCCGCCCGTCTTTATCTGCAGTAGAGCCTCGACGATTAGTATACTCTGCCAGGACTAGGGTATCCGGGATATACACAATTTGATCTCCTTGAGTTTCTGAGAAATGAAAATAAAATTCCTACGCAAATAAAAACAATATTACCATAAAATACGCCTTTAAGATCACTTAAAGGCGAAAGATTTATTACACAATTGAAGAGAAACCAGAGACATTTTTGTTGCATACTTTTAGACTGATTTCGAGTGATTTTAAAGCCCAGATATTCCCTTGGCTTCCCTGTCTTTATCTTAAATTTATGAGAGCCAGAACAATCTGTATACTTTTCAAATTAATTAATGGGTTGTCCTAAAGTTTGTTGATTATGTATTATTGATTGTGTATTATTGAATTTATCACCGATTTCTATGGAAATTAATTTACTTTTCTACAATTTCAAATTCTCTTGCATACTTTTTGACTGCCATTTAAGTGATTTTTACTTTCCTGTATAATTTGATTACTTCAACAAAATTAGATAGTGAATTCAAGTTGCCATATTGTTGCGACCAACAATCTTGCCCTGTTTTCATAAACAATTTTTTGCAACTGTTGTTCTTGTCCTTTTTCCCATTTCTGGTTGTCCTTCGCCGTTCCACATGCACATATGTAACGTGAGCTGTAAAAAACATTTGCATGTGTGCGCGCGCGCCTGTAAGCCGAGCAGTAAAGTAGCAGCCATGAGACCCGTCTCTCCTCCGTTCCCACCGTTTTTCCAACCGCCGGAGAGCCCGCGCTTTCCGCTCGCTTCCAGCTCCCAGCTCCCAGCGCGTTTCCTACGCGGTTTTCATTGTCGTCTAGTTTGGGGTTTGCTCCTTTCTTTGCTTATGCGCTTCAAAGTTTTATTTGCCATTTTTGTGTGCTGCACTTTTTTTGTTTTCGTTTTCAGCGTGATTTTACAATAAAATAAAAACACCAAAAAAACCCACTCGAGCGAAGTTGCTGCTGCCGTGCCGCTTTCACTTTTATGGAGGCGAAGCTATTAAAGCATAAAATGGCAGACCAACCCTGCACACAGCAAACATAATTACTGTCGGGTGCATGAGCAGGAAGTTCCATAAAACTGCAGGCAGGTCGCCCTGATGTGGACCTGCTCCTTTGCTAATTTCTGGAAATTTTCACTTGATTCAGATTTAATTTTCTGACTACTTTCTGGATGGCCATTTCAGGCTGCTAAATCAATGATGGACCATGGCCCAGCCTGTCCGAACGATACATGCGAGAAGCACTACTTGGTCCATAAAGTGCTCTGCTGCTTCCGCTGGCCGCAGTCGCAGTCGCACTCGCAGTTGGAATCGTGGTTGCTCTAATTTTTACAGCGCTCGCATGCGGCCGGAACATCCATTAGAACAATAACAAAACAAAGAGCAACAGAACCAGGGAAAGCCACAACAAGTGCATCTAAAAGATGCAGCCATTTTTAACCCACTTAAGTGGTCAGTGGGGGTGGAGCGGAGAAGCAGAGTTTAGTTGTACTCTCCATGAAATTGAAGTTTTCAATTAATTTTCAATACGAGACGTACGTAGGAGGAGCTGGAGCAAAGTTTGCCTGCGGCAGCGCCAGCCATCCAGCTAATAGAACAACATAAAAAGCAGCTAAGGAAAATAGTTTTAGCGGTTTTGGATCCACTTCACCCACCCATTCTCAGAGTCCATGCCCATTGCTCTTCCTTATTGGCTCCAAAGTTCGAATGCGCCCGGTAATTGGCCGTCTGGAGTGGCCGCAAATTAGCCAACGCCATCGCCGGCATTAGTGTCAAACCAAGTTATCTGCTAGACGCACTAACTCGAGGGCTTTGTGCTTGCAGCCTCGGAGTCGGTCAGTAAGCTCTTTCGTCAATCAAGCGGCTCTAAGTCCACGCCCTCCAAGTCGGCTCACGCGGACAAATCGGACGCCGTCTCGACCGCCTCGCTCACGCTCTCGCTGAGCTCCCTGGCTAGCAGCAATATGGAGCCGCCGGAGCGCCAGCCCTCGATTGCGGAAACCCCGACGCCCGTGGAGGACTCCTTGTCGGCTACCGCCTCCCACACAGCCTCCACGGCCCTCATGATGGATGCCCCGGCGGAAGAGGCCGAGGGACTGGGACCGAGAGTGGACTACTCTAAGCCCGAGACACCGCAGATGCGAAGTACGCCCAACGGTGAGTCGGTGAGTTGCCGCTAGGAGCCACTAATTAGAAGCTTTATCTCCGCAGCTAATCCCTTTCTGGTGGAGAACTCCCCGCTACGGCAGACAGTTGTGGGACGTGCCCTGATCAGCGTGAAAATTGGCAGCATTATGGAGCAGTCCTTGGTCTACTACACGGCTCGTCTAGTGGCAGCCCGATTCCTACTTAGCGGACAGGCGGCAGGCCTGCAGCTGGACAGTGTCTGCAGGGTTTCCATCAAGAGCCTCTCCCTGGCCGTGATCGCTCAGTGCGTGCGCCTGGCCCCCCGAATCCTTCAGCTAAACCTGGAAATCAGCGATCAGGAGCTTCAGCTACTGGAGCAGGAAAGTTGCCAGGCCGGAAGTGGCGCCAGCACCCAGGTTTCCAGTCCCCAGAGTAGCGATAACTCGCAGTCGGGCGGTGAGAAGCCGCGGATGGACAGTCCCCTATTGCAGACAGAAGTAGAGGACAACCTGCTCCTGCTGGACATTAAGGACGATCACTTTGGCGCCAGCACCTGTCCAGCTTACTTGCAGCAACCGGCGCCCACACTTACTCGCAGTGCCGATGCTTCGGTACTGCTGCTTGGGAAAAGCTCTGCCTCTCAGCCTATCAAGAAGTCAGCCAACGAAGACAAGCTGTCCAAGTCCGAGATCATCGGCAGCTCTTTTCAGCCCACGGTGGCAGCGGAGGACGTGCCGCCGTTGAGCCTGCCGCCGCGTCCCCCGAAGCGAACCAAGTCGACACGGAGTCGTACAGGTATCACTGGGCTAATGTCCACCGCAGGAGGTTCTCAGACTCCCGGCTGCCAGGCACTTTCGGATGTGCTGCTCTACCATGACCACTGTGATCCCATCTTACGTGGCGGCGTTCAGCAGGTGGTGGGATTCTTTCTCCAATCCAGCGGAGCTGGTCTGTCTCTGGAACTGCAGCGCGGTCTAAGCCTGCAACACTTGCTGGCCGTTTTGCTAAAGGTGAGTGCTTCGATAACAACGAATACGATTTAAACTTAAAAAGTTGCGTAGCCACAAGGCACTGTGGAGGAACTGCCTTCCTCCTATCGGTGCCTGGTTAATGTTAAGCCACATTACATGCAACCAGCTTTGTATATCTGCCGCTATATCTTAGTTGTAGAACGCCCACTCGCAATCCCTTTCCCAGGCACTGTGTTCCTCCATTTCTCCCCCAGTGTATGCATAACGCATACGCCACGTTGTACGACAATATCTATTTACCTTACCCTAGGCAAAGCATGGGGAATTGGCAAAGAGATTTGATTTGCTATGGAATGCTATTTAAAAAATATATGTATATTTCTATTTAAGATCAATATGTTTCCCAACAAGATGAGAATTTTTTATAAAGAACTTTTATCAATTTAAAACTGTATCAAACAGAAGATTAGATTTCAAGAGTATTCCAGTATCGCCTCTCCGGAGTTACTATGTGTGAGTAGCGTAGTTTGCCCTCGTTTTTCTCCCCCCGCACAAACATTCTATATCTATAAATATGAGCCCCCACCTTTTCGCTGTACTTTTTTCTATGTTAAACCATCAAGCTAACATATTTTAACACAAGCAGGAGGCAAACACACACGGATACGGACACGTGTCCATATCAATGGCTGGTGCCTTTTGAATATTTTCAAGCTCTAAAGCCAGCTCCAGCCCAATCCGCAACCCACTCAAGCCAGTTGCAGCTGCAGTCGGAGCTTGGCCGGCGGCATTTCGTGCGGTTGGTTGTTTTTCATTTGAAAATAAGAAAGAAAACCCTTATCGCCTTCGCAATGTGCAAGTGCAAATGCCCCTAAAGGGAGCAGGGCATCCGTTGCCATCTCGCTTTCAGCCCCGTCCCCGTACCGCCTCCTTCCGGTATGCAGAATGTGCGCATAAGTTGCACATTGATTTCTGTCTGGGGATTGGTCGTGGCAGTAAGTTGGGGCTCCGATGCCGGGCGGTTTCTTATTGAATTCAATAATTTAGTGGCCGGCAGCGAACATTTAAATTGCTACTGGCTGCTCTGGCCTCCCCAAAAGTGCAATTTGATTATGCAATGTTGTTGCAGGCGGGATGCATGCGCAGATCGGGGCAGAGCGGGGGCAGGGAGAACGGAAAGCGGGTCAGAATAGGACGCAGGACGTGCTGGCTGAAAATCACATTAGATGCCTGTTACATAATGGCTGCAAATCCGTCTCAATGGCACTTGCCAGCATACCAAAATTGGAGCCAAAAAGGGATAGCAAGTGGGACATAGAAGGCGGTAGGATCTTCCCTGGAGCCGGGCAAGCCAAGCCAAGCCGGGGCCAAAGGCAAAGCAACTTTGATAACAATAGCCCTTTGGCCCGGTCTGGAGCAAGGAAAAGCTTGTTAGGGATTCGTTAAAAATGCACACACTCTCAGATGGATGCCGGATGGAGGGGTGGGTAAGGGTGGCCAGGGAAGCCCGAGAGCTGGCCACTGTGTGATTGTGGAAAACTTTTTGCTTGTGCAAACAATAAAACACAAATTCGCTTAGCCAACGTCTCGTTTCGTCTCTCGCAGCCATCTTATGCCTGTTCTTGAGGCCCAGTATAAAGAAATTTAGCCAAAAACTTTTTGCTCTTCCCCACTTATTGCAGGGCTTTGAGGACGAGATCCACACAGTGGTTATACAAGCGTTGAATGCATTCGATAAGATATTTCCGCATGTGGTGTCCAAATATTTGACAGAGCCGCCATGTCATTATCATGCTCATCAGCAGCAGCATCAGCAGCAGAAGAAGCAACAGCAGCTGGAGGACGACCAGGACCTGCAACGACATTCAAGTGGACAACAAAAGCGTCCGGGCCAGGCGCAAACATTTGGCCAACAAACTTTTGCAAAGGACCAGGATAATGCCTTAAGCAGTCAACGGCCGCAACAAAGGCGTCCTAACGATGCCGGGACATGTGCCAAGTCCTCGGCCACAGATAATGATGAGCTACTGGCTGCTCTTTTGAATGATTTCCAATTGCAATCGACTGGCATGCAGCAGCAGCATCAACAGCAACTTCAGCAACAGCAACTAAAGAATAATGGCAACGGCAGTGGGCAGTTGGGTAATGAGCCCGAACCCTTCTGCGTGTTTGCCATCTCGCCCAAATTGCTCTTGAGCAAACTCCGGCTCTGCCATCACAATAAATATTGGCTGGTCCAGAATAAATACGCCGAAGTTATTTCGAATTTAAATTACGTGCTACTGCGGTCGTACTACGCAAATTTTCGTTGTGGCCTCGACAGCAATAACACCAGCGTTGCCGAGCAGGAGGAGCAGCAGCAGTCGCACTCGACGAGGGAAGCCAGCGATTCCGGATGCGGAAGAGCGGAGAGCGAGGACATTGTCTGCACTTATGAGGTAAGCAGCTAAATCTTCTTATTACAACCGGGCCCGCTGGCAGACCGCCGCTTGCCGGCTTGTTTATTGTGCAGATTATTTTACGAGTGTGTTTTCGCCCTGTGCTCCGTCGTGCCCCAGTATCCTCGACAGCAATTCGAGTGCCGGGCGCTGCTCTGACAACTCTTATTGAACATTTGTGCACTCAAGTGTGTGGCCGGGCTCTTTGTGCATTCTGCAGGAGACTGCGGAGCGCATCCTGCCGAATGCCTCAGCCACTGACGGACGAACGGACTAACGGACGGACCAGCTGACAGGCGGAGCTCTGGAGGGGGGTTTTTTGTGGCGCTCGCACATATATTTGTTTATTTATTATTTTGACAAAGCTAAGCAATTTGCTAAATGGCACAGAGAGGGAGAACGTACATCAGCTCGAGAGTCGGCAAACAATTGAGGCAAAAGACGATTGACGGCTCAAACTGAATGCCAAAGAAATGTAATAGCACGAAAAGTGCTTGACTGGTGTGTGTCTACTCTTTCCTCAATTGATAGTGCTTCTCTGTGCCTCTGTGGGATTCCAGTATTAGTTGCAATTACGACTGACGGTGTTTTCATAAAGTTCTAGGGTTTCTGTGCACAACTTTTCAGGGGTTTCACAGCAAAGAAAAGATTGATCTTAGAAACATGAAATAAAGTCATACAAATTAGGTCCTTTGATTTAAATTTATGTTTTAAAAGATCAAAATCATAAAAATAAATATTAAATATTGTTACTTAATAGATATATTTAAAGTGAAACTCCTAAGGCATAAGAACCACATCTAAACGTATCCCACGGACTGTTTCTTCAAGTGTTTTGATTGCTCTACCTTCAGTTCTAAATCGGCAAAGCAAACCGCGTCTGCACGGGCATTCGAAACTGCCAAACTGCATAATGAAAACTTGGCTCACTTTTTGATTTACAACACTTTGCTCCCCTTTCTCCCCCTGCAGGCACAGTTCCTGGCTGAACTTTTACATCTGCTCGGCGACGATGATGCGCGGGTGCGGGAACATGCCGCCTGCTGTCTTTGCCGGTTTATAATGCAAACGGCGCGCCAGGACCAGCCGCCTGCCGGCAGCAGGGATGAAGATGAAGGATGCGAGATCGAAGGCAATGGCAATGGCAACAGCAACAACGTCAACGTGGAAACTCAACAAACTAATTTCAATTTGCTGTGGGATTTTTTCGACTATCGCATATTTGGCAGCATGTCCGTGACGTTGCGTAATTTATTCCGGACCAGTTCGACGATTGTGCCTCCGTTGGCGGAACTGGATGCACTGCCCTCCACGGCCGCCGCCTGCCTCCCGGAGGCTGGCATCACGTCCATGATGGGGAGCAGCGCCTGCCCCTTAGGATCGGCAGCCGAAGTGGCAGCCTTCGCGGCGTCGGCCTACTTCGATGGCAGTTACAGCACCGGCTTCGCCGAGGGGCATGTTTTTACCCTGGCGGGGCAACGTCAAATCGCGCTGGAGGAAAAAGTTTTGGCCAAAGTTTTGTATCGCTTGACAAATAAATTGATGACGCTGAATGATAAAAATTTGCAGGTAAATATTTGTGTGCCAGCCAGCCACCAATCGAATCGAATCGCATCGAACTCGGGCGAAACTCAATCGAACCGGCCGGCTCCCGGCCACTGCTCCCACTCTACTCACACTCGCACTCCCACTCTCATCCTGTTTTCCCTTTACAGTTTGGCATAATTTACGCGCTGCGCCTCCTGCTCAGGCACTTCAATTTCGTGGACTATCAACAGGCCTGGGTGGAATTCAATTTCGTAGAAATTTGCATTAGCCATGCCTACTACAACAATGCAACGGCGGCGGACCTCAGTTGCCAGAACGATTTGATTGATGTGATGGGCAAATTAATGGCAGGTGAGTGGAGGATGGAGGACCTCTCCGATCGCTAACCCGGTTTACTATGTTATTTCCTCGTGCGTAAGCCCCATAAATATTTTAATAGTAATGGCTGAAATTCACGTTCATACCACATTTGTGCATTCCTGCGCGCCTGACTGGGCTCCTGATATTTCCGATATTTATTGGAATTGTTTCAACTATTGGCCGGTGCTTTGCGGCTCGTTTGGCTAATTTAATTTAACTGAAATTACAAAAACTGTAATTTCTGGTCTCAGACTGCATATTTAATTGCATTATGCTGTAATGAATGCCGTGGAAACGTTTGCATAAATCATTTTAATTAATTGTTTGTCATTAAATAGATTTGCATAAATATTTTCATGCCGCCGCTGCTGTGGCGTAAGTGACTGAGCGTAGTCTATTTTTTTTTTTTTTTTGTTAGCAGCAACTATTATATTTAAATTTAATCAAGAATAACGAGAAATTAGCATAAATGTTTTTAAATTTCCGTTGCACTAAAAGTATATAAACCACCGAACAAAAAATTCAAATAAAAACTTAGAAATGCCGGACTCAAGTCGAATATAGAATACACTGTTACCTATTTAATCTTTTAAGTAACTTATTTACTGCATGCTGCAGTTGTTGCCGCAGTAAAACCCCTTTTTATGCGTTGTGTAATACGATTTATGTTCAAATTTAATTCAAAGACAATTTACAAAGTTTTTATACAAAATTCCTGAATACATTTCAGTTTTTTATTCAGAAACTAATGCAACTAAAGAGCTTAATAGGACGAAAGCATACTCAGAATTCAGCACAATGTGGCTGATTATATTTAATTCAATAATTTTCAACAGCGCCATTAACAAAGTGCATCTAAAAAAACCCCCAACAACTGTAACAACATCAACAACAGCCTCGCCCGGCTGCAGTAATGCGCAGCTAGTGCGCTAATAAACATTTCAATTCAATTTACAAAAATGTTTATAGCACGGAGCACAAAAAAGCAAACAGAAAACCAAACTTCAACTCAATTTCATTAGTGCCATTTCACGCGACCGCCATGACCAGAACGGACCGAACCCACTCCAGGATCGGTCGCAATGCATTAGGATGCTATAAATTTAGGGGCATTGCGGCGGCAATGCCTCGGGAGGGGCGATGGCGACAGGCTCTTTATTATTTATCATGCCGGCCGCGTATTTGCTATGCGCTAATGTAATCCACCATAATCAAAAAGTAATTAAATTATTAATAAACCATTAAATGTTAAACAATTTTTGTGTCAGCGGCGACGGCTGCTTCCACTCTGGCTGCCACTCCCACTCCCATTCCCACCCCCTCCTGCGATTACGATTTGCATTGCATTTGCATTGGCGCAGCGGGAATGCGGCGCACACACTGAACAATTTAATATTTAAGCCGTGTGTGCTTACCGGGATGTGTGTGGGAGGGTGAGGTGTGGCGTGTGTGCCTGGGCATATCTGGACATCGATTTGAAAACAAAATCACCAAATGTTTTCCGACACTCTCTCGCGTGCGCTTCGTGATAAGTTTTGACAGTTGCCAAAATGTATGCAAATAGTTGCGATTCATGCCCAGAACCAAAACAAACATCCAGCGAAAATCCTTTAATTGTGGCCTGAGTAAATTCACAGTTCGCCGATGGCTTAAAGCCGCTGAACCACCTGCCTCGGTGCGTTTTAAGCTGACTATCATGTCCGGCTTAATTCCTTCCATTTATGAGAGTAATTATAGTGGAATTTAATTTTGTTTTTTGCAAAACTAAACTCGAAAGCGAGCTTTTACTAATTATGATAGGTTAATGTCGGGCTTAGTGTTTCATTAATTCAAATCTCACCTCTTTCCTGTGGCTCAATCCATCTACTGTCATATCTACCTTTCCGTGCTATAATCGCGCGTTGTCCTGGCGCCAAAGCGAAACAAATAAAAACTGAAATTCGCGATAAATAAATATAAATTGGTAGCGGAAGAATGGCGTCGTCTCATTGCGATTGTGTGCGCAATTTTCAATTAATTAGTAAATGTAATGCAAACTGCGAGAGGGGGCAGCCGCTGGCATCCACTTGCCCATTGTGTGTGCCCGAGGGGGTCCTTTAAATGGCTCCCTTAACACTTAATTTTTATAAATATTTATGCGCATACAATTTAATTTATTTGTAAATAATATTCTTTTTTTTTTTGCATCGGCATTTCCTCTTTGCCATGCTGGCAACACACAAACTTATATTGCTTATTGCCGTTGAACGTTGCATTGTTGACACATAAATTGAAATGTTGCGTGTCTCCCCATTACACTCACACACACACTGCAATTAATGCGTATAAATCATAGCATACTTTGAAGCGTTTTCCGCTTGTTACCTATGCAATTTTTGTTTTAATTTCACATTAATCTCCCGTCCGCGTGAGCTGCCATAGCAGCAATCCCATTGAATCGCTCGGTTCCCAATTTACAAATCCATTAATGCTTTTTTAATTTTGTGAGCTGCAATTACGCAGCATTTGTATAATTTTAAGTGCTCGTTTGCATTGCAAGCCAATTAGCCGAGGCGGGAACTCTTAATTTGCGATTAATAAGCCTCCAATCCGCAAATCCATCCACTTCCAGGTGCCATGTTGAGCTCTGGTGAGCCCACGACTGCCCATCTGGATTTTCTGCTGCGTCACAGCCTCAAGATGCTGAACATCTACTACCACCTGGTCACCAATCAGCGCCCGCCCTCCGGCTCGCACTCAGCCAGCTCGAAGGCGCCCAAGAGCGAGCTCTTCGCAAGGGATCAGCCCGGGGCAGCAGCCCTCCAGGCTCTGGGTTACTTTGCTGGCGATTACGTTTACATGAAACTTTACAACATTTTAAGAGGTGCTAATGACAGCTACAAGGTAAGTCAAGCCACGGACTCGCAGACTCACAGACTCGCACACTCGCACACTCGCGGATTCGCAGATTCAGCGGGAGCCACCGCCATTAAGTCGCTGGTGGCGCCGAAATGGCAAAAGTTGCGCGGCACGTGCACTGAGATTTCCCGGCACCCAGCACCTAGCACCCAGCTCCAGATTCGACTCCGTCTCCAGCTCCCGTTGCCGCCCCATCTCCGTTAAGAATCTAGATGCACGTACAGCGCAATGCGCCGTTTTATATGCAACACTCTCCGCCACCGCCGCCGCACTGGCAATGAGTTGTAAAAATTCAACCCGCGACGAAATGCAGCCAGCGTAGCATCCTCACTTGACTTTTGCCACTCGCAACTCAAACAGAAACTTCTTCGCACTGACTAACTTAATGTGCGGGTTGCATTAGGCCACCACCGCCTGCCCATTCATCCTAATGCCTCCTCCAACTCTTTTTTTTAATATATTTTTCCCTCCTTGCAGATAACCATAAATCAGGAGGCCGGCAGCTTATTAATTTGTCTCCTGAAGACTTGCCTCAACGCATTGAGCCTGTGCCTGGAGTCCCTGCCGAGTGCCTCGCCCCCGGAGCTAAAATTAATCGAAGAAATACTCCACTATTTGACCAAGCTCATAAATTATGCGCCCGCCGAGTGCGTTGCATGTCTGCGGCAACTGTTGAAATATTTATTCGCCCAAAATTATGCCAGCCAAGTGCGGGTGGTGCAGCCGTCGGCCACCGATGGACACCATGCCGCCTTCACGCGCCCCTACTTTGTGGCCAAGGGCAGGGGTCATGGCGGCGGCTCCACATTGTTGCCAACAATAAATTCAAAACAGGAGCAGGGTGCAGTAGGAGCTGCCCGACAACCAATTGATACTGTCCCACTCCAGGCGCTGGGCATGCTCTTTGTGCGTGGCCTGCAACCGGCAACACCGCCGGCGGGAGACTGCGCCAGGCTTATAAAGCTATTCGAGCCCCTGGTCATCTACTGTCTGACGGTGAGTGCACTCTAAAAAAATATCTTTATCTGAAGATTACCTAATAATGATGAAGATGATCATAGAATTAAAGATGAGTAAAATGCTTCAATGGTTACATTGATTAATTTTATTGATATACAAAATTTTAAAAGATAAATTAAGGTCGAGAATTTCTGCAAGTGTTGCGACTACCAGCCATGGCTAATTAATTTTAGTTGTAGCCAATTTGTTTGATTAAAAATGCACAGACACGAAGGCCAGGCGACCTGGGTAAAAGTCCTTAATCTGTAACATGTGTGAGTGAGTGTGTGTTTTGTTGGGGCCCAGAGTGCATCCATTGATATTTTATTAATGGCGAACATGGGCAGAGCACTAGTATTCCCTCATGTAACATAATTCCCCGACTCTGTTCTTGCCCCCCGGCAGCTCTTCATGAAGTCCAACGCTCTGATTCAGGCGCCCATATTGCGATTGCTCTCCCAGCTGCTGGAGCTTAATGTTACCTACAGCATATTGGATTCCAAGAATGTTATCTTCGAGCAAATACTGAACAACATGGAACTAATAGAGGCAGGCATCGATAGGTGAGTTCAAGTAGCTTAAACTTTTGCAAAATAAATGCTTTAAAACTTAAGTCAAAGATGTCTTTCAAACAACAAATCATACACCTTTTAAAGCTTCTCGGAGATCCTTAATCTCTAATATTGTTTCCATTCTAGGAACGCCTTCATCATTGTTCCGCCCATGCTGAGGTTCCTGGTGCAGCTCACCCACAAGAGCGACCGGCAACTGATCACCATACCCAAGATCATCAGCATCACCAACAATCTGCTGGCCAGCAGCTCTGTACGCGAGGTGGCCCTGCTGGCCCTCAGAACCCTGAGCTACGAGCTATTCTTCATGCATAGCCAGCTGGAGGAGGCCCTGGACACCGACAGTGGTCATAATTCAGGCCGGACGGCTTGCCAGAGCCCGCTGAGTGCGGCGCCCACGCCGGAAACCAGGGAGGCCCTGCTGGCTCAACGACGCGAACTCGACACGCAACGGGAAGTGGTGCTGGGCATGCTGGAGAAGTTTATCGAGGCTCGGCCAAGTCAACAGGTGCTGGCCTTGCTGCTGCTGTTCGAGCGGAGCGTGGAGCAACTGGAGGAGGCGCCGTATCGCAGTGCCCAGGATGCGGACACCGTGTATGGGATTCTTTGCCGAGGTCTCTGCTCACGGCAATGGCGACTGCATACCGCCGGAGATCTGCGGCTGCTGGAGAGCTGCTTCCGGAACAACGGCAACCATGTGCTGGCCGACAGCAAGGGATTCCTGCAGCTGCTGCAGCTGTTCATCGAGCAGGTGGGTTAAATATGCAGTGGCCTAGGACTTGACAAAGCACTCAGCCAATTCACAGCTGCACGTCAGTGGCTCAATTATGGCATGCATTAAGACTCCGGCAGATCCACCGCCGATTGCCGGTGAACCCCTGTCTGTCTGTCTGCCTTGCCTGTCCGTTCGGTTTCGATTGAACTCATAAATATGCGCCAGGCCTGCTTAAATATACATGCCCACACACACTTCGAGGCGTCAGGCAATTTGCAATATTTATGAATGCAGACAGAAACTTAAAATCCAGCTCGACATGCAAATGAACATAAAGCCGTCTATCAGCCGCCGGTTTGGCAGCCTGCCAATGCAAATGACATATGAATGTCCTGATGTCCTGATGTTCTGGCGTCCTGGCATCCCGAAAAGGTGTTAACCGGGCGTGCCTGGCATCCACTTAATAATATAATTGAAGTAATGCCACAAATTACAACACTCTCAGTTTGGCAATGATGGCCGTGCGACTTAACTGGTACTTAGGCCAACGCCTGCAGTTGCATAAATTGATCTCGTTGACATTAAATGGAAGTGCGGCAGATGTTTCGTGTTCGGTTCAAAGATGACAGACGATTGTCTGTGCGGATGGCTCATCAGTTTACATTCATGGTGCCATCAAAGAGTCAGTGCTCAAAGGGTTTTGTGTTGTCCAAGGCAACACGAGGGGAGCGGCCCCCGAACTTTGAGCTGGCAAGCTCTTCAACGATTTGTCATTACCTGTCCGTCAGGGCCTTCCGTCCAACCCTTCGCATTTACATACACACGAATGCACTTAGTTGCAGTTACGGGGCAATTTTTTATATCGCCGTGTTGCTTCCCGTGTTGTTACTGTTGCCAGTGCCAGTGCCGGTGCCAGTGCCAGTGCCTGTGCCGGTGCCGGTGCCATGGTTGCTCTGCTGATCCATGTGGCGCTGTAGTTAATGTGGCACATGTCGTATACGTGACATTTTTAATACCTACGCTTCAACGCCGCACATTTTCAACTATTAATGCGCATTTAAGCTACACATGCATTAACTGTCGGGCTGCCTGCCAGGCAACCAGCGAGCCAGCCAGCCAGCCAGCTCTAGCTTCTCGTGCAGCCACGCCCTCCTCCTCATGCCCATTCCCCTCCCCCCACTACTTAGCCCGTTCAGACCAGTCAACCGTTATGCTACAGTTAAAACCAACTTAATTACACAGTCTCCCTGGCACAGCCGGGCGTGTGTGTTGATGCCAGCTCTCGGGTATGTGTGTTTGTGAGCCCACTTGTCGTCGTCGTAGGCAGTCAATTGCATGTGAAGACTCCCGTGCATCCACCTGTCTAACGCCGTTGGCCGGTGGTGGTCACCTCCCCCATATCCGCTTGTATTAATGGAGACCTGACACTTTACTGCCGCCGGCAATTCAACTTCATTTAACTTGCGAGTTATGCGCAAAGCTTAAAAACTTTAACTAATTATCGTTTATTTAATTTGGACACATAAAAAGCGAAGGCGGCAGGGAAATTAACAGAGTTTTACGCAGTCTCCGTCGCTCAGGTGGCATGAGTAATTAAGTTTGGCCTTCCGCCGCACATAGCCATGTTTATAAGCGTATTTATGTGGGCTTTGGGATCTGCGATGTGGGCTATGGGGATGCAGGCGTGTGACTAGTTGACGGCAGCAGCGTTTTAATTGAAATTGAAATTGCGCCGCAACTTAAATAACATTCTGCGTGTAAACATTGACTCGAGGAGGTACGAGAAGGTACGAGGCGTTCGAAAAAAAAGCTTATTTAAAATGCACCACAGCCAGCGGTCCGTGCCAAGAGGCGCAAATGGAATTGCATTCGACGTCCGTCCGCCCGTCTATCCGTCCGTCCGGCACACATGTGCAGGATGGGCATGAACGAGCTACATCATGGGGGACTCCCTTCTAATTACTGTCGGAAAATATGTTGATGTTGGTGCCTGTGCAACTTTGTCACACAAATTTATGCAAAGTTTCACACTTTACTGCACTGGCGGTCAACAACGAAAGGAGTCATCAGCATCAGCCAACGAACTTACTCCTCTCCATTCTCCATTCTCCTTGCAGGGCGTCGGCAACTTTGGTGATTTAGCCCTGGCCATGGTTATGCTGGCCAACGTAATCCTTAAGACCGAGGAAATTTATTTAGTGAATCACATAAAACTTTATTTGAAAAATAATCCAACTGCCGAGCGGCGGCTGCAGGCTTTATTGCCCACCACACCGGCCACTCCACCGCCATGGCAGGACGAGGCGCCATCGACATCTTCGGCGGCTGCAGCTGCCAGAGCCGCCGCCGCCGCTGCTGCTGCCTCCTCCGCCGGTCGCGCCGCCATCAGTGAGATTAACTATTTCGCCAAGGTCCTAAGTGAGAAGCTGCTCGCCTGCCTGGATGCCATACTGCTGGGCGGAGGAACCACATCTCCAGCCTCACTTGCAGCAGACCACGCCTACTGCCAGCTAGCCGGGCGCTTCGTCGATGCCCTGAACAATGTCTGCTGCCGCTCACGGCACAAGGATGCACTTCAATCAGTTTTCCGCTTGGTTTTGGCCGAGTCTGAATTTCTCTGCAAATACTACAGCCTGCTGTTGATGAGTGCCGCCGGCCAGGGTGGATCTGGCTCACTGGATGCCTTGCTGCTGGCCTGCATGAGACTGGCTCTGGCCATGAGGCTGGAGGAGCCGGTGGTACTGCTGGAGCAGGCCGCCCAGCTGCCGTTGAAACGGAACCTGCAGAGGGCGTTGTTGCGCGAAGTTTGTGGCGCCAATGTGGTAAGTGCACTGTGAATAATATTTAAAATTAAGCAGATATTAATATATGGGGAAAAGTATACTTTCACTACCTATATTTATCAATTATTTAATTGGTTTTTGATTATTTTGTACTCCAAAATATAATATTTACAATTAATATTCAACTTAATCAAGTTGCTACTTTAAAAACCAACTTATTAAGTCCAAATTATATTTTTTTGGCTCTGTGCAAATGAGCAGAGAGGTGGTCTGGAGTAATGGCGGATCAGACACATTAGTTTAATTTGAATTTGGCAGACGACGCCATTGCTGGGCCGCCACTTCCCCCAAGTTCCCCCACTGCCGGATGCCCCGGCTATTTACAACACTGCGAATTTTTCCAGCTGACAGTTGTCGCACTCGCAATTTTGCGGTTCACCGCATCGGGTTTTCGGTTTTCAGTTTTCGGTTCCGGCTCTCGGCTCACTGTCCCGCCCAGCGACAGTGAGCCTTTAAACGGTCGGCTTACTTTAAGCACAGTTTACTGGTTCATTGGCGGGCATAATTTTAATTGATTGCCACTCGAGCATGCGCCACTTGTTGGCTAATGGTCCGCGCCCCGGAACAAATCACAATTGTTCACTAATTGCAGGGCTTGGACTGGAGTGCGCAACAAGTGCGCCGCCTGTTCGACGGCAGGTATCTGAATTTCCTAATTGCTGACCACTTGGAATTCCTCTGCGAGCTGTGCCAAGAGCGTCCCGAGTGCGGCTCATTACTGCAGGTGGCCCTGCTGCGGAACGCGCACCGCTTGAGTCGGGTAAGTTGCGAAAAGACTTTGCATAACAAAAGCCAGCTTCTTTGTGAGTGTCCTTTCATGTTCTTCTCCTCCCCAGCAATCCATTCGCATCGTCCTTCGGCTATTGGGACGGCTTTGTGAGTCCGCGGAACAAAACGCCTCGGGAGACGCCGGAGTCGATGCCGGGCCCATGCTGCAGGCCCTGCAACTGCTGAGTCGCCTGCACCAGCTGCACGACGGGCAGCGCTCGCTGCAGCTGCCCATGGAGCGGATGGCGCGGCGACTGACCGCCCAGAGCGGGCCTGTCGCCAGGAAGGACATCTATGAGCGACTCGTGGAGGGAGAACTGGCCGGGGGCGAGGACCAGGACGCCCTGCGAACGCTGCTGTAAGTAATACCCTGGCAATTATTCATCGAAAGCAATGGCAATTTATATTCAGATGTTTACATAGATTCAGGTTAGGGTTGGTCACTTTTTAAGGATGCAAAATCTTGTAGAAACTTTGAATTTTATTTATAATTTTCCTATTCATTTTGAATAATCCCAAGAAGTGTACGAGAAAATCTGCCAATTTAAATTTAAATTCCATATCGACGTACCCTTTTGAATGTTGCTCCCTTTCCTTGAAACCTGAGTACCCACTAAGAGCAAGCCGAAGAGTGCTCCAAGTTCGGATCAGCAGACTCTCATTATACCTTGATGCTTTTATTTATGTTTCATTGCTCCGCAACGCAGGCTAAAGGACTTGGAGTGCCGCCAGGACAATGAGACTGCAACGCCGTCGCGCATAATTGATGAGAGCTGGCTCTTTGCGCAGGTAAATGGGACAAGCACTTGGCCATTATGGCACTGCCACAGCTAATTTGTTGTTTTTTCCTCTTCCTCTTCTGTTTCCACTTCCACTTCCCAATGCTCCTCCTTTGACGACTGACAGCTAATCAAGTTCGCCACCCAGCATGCAGATGCTCCGCAGCAGCAGAAGCAACTGATGCTACTCCTGCTGGAGATCCAGTCGGAGCCAAAGCTGACCCGCCTGCTCCGGAGCCTGGGGGCCGAGCAGGAGGCCCGGCTACTGCGGCACGCCATAGCAGGCTCCCTAGCCGCCATGGTGACCGACTTTCAGCAGAAATGCATCCAGCATGCACCGCACATCAACTACATGCAACTGCCGCCGCTGGCGCGAGTGTCCTGCTCCTTGCTCCTGGCGAAAGTGGTTTCGATAACGGCCTCCGAATCCCGGTCACCACCCAACGCCGTGCAATTGGATGTGGCCCGGGCAGTGGCCTCGTTGATGGCCAGTATACGGAATGTGGAGAAAACGGCGCTCATTTACATAGATGCCCGGCTGATGGAGAAATTCGTGGGCGAACACCTGCTGCGCCAGGAGCATCTGCCGCAGTTGATGGCCTTCCTCGGCTGGCTGACCGGGTTGGCCAAACAGATTTTGGCCAAGCCAACACGACAGGACTCGGAACAAGACGCCTTGGGCGTGCTGCTGGCCACCGTGGATGCACTCCTGCTGCAACCGCGCGTCTGGAGGGAGTTAAATGCCAGTTCGGATGCCGGGCTGCGGTGCGAGCTCCTCGAGCTTCTGGGCTCGGTGGCTCGGTGCATTCTGCAGGACACGATATTCTATCAACGGCATCGCCCGGACAGAGGCAGCAGCGCGTCCAAGGGACCAGCCCTGCAGGCGATTTTCCTGGCAAAATTGATTGAAACGCAAATTGATATCGAGTCCCTGGACAGCGGCAGGGTCTTGGCAGGCGGCGAGGATGCTCGTCTGCAGTTTGTGGGCCAGGAACTGGCCCAGGTCCAAGTACCATTGGTAAGTGACATTGGGCCTGGTCATTTGTCAGTCTGACCCAGCAGCCCCCTTCTTTTCATTTCTCTTCTCCAGTCGCTGGTGGCCTCCATTGGTACTTCGCTGCTACGCACACACCACTTTTATGCCTACGCGGTGACTCCAACCGAGCTTATACAGCAGCATCCAGAGGAGCAGCTGCAGCAGCAGAAGCAACAGGCCGATGGCAAGTTGCCCACCATTCCCGTGGACAGTCTGAGCGATGTGGATATCCTGCGACAATTTGTCAAGCGGTGAGTTGTGAGAAGGAGAAACATACCCCGAGAAGAGTGATTAAATTTAAGGCAACACTCGACATATTTTCAAATGAAAGGAATATTCTGTTTATCCGTATTATCTTTCCTTGTTATTGAGTAGCTACGATCCTACTTAAACATCAAATAATACTAATGCATCCTCATATGTACCATGTCCCCAGACAGAGCTAATTCAGAGGAATATCCAAAATCTGTCTAATTAAATCAGCTTATTTTCGAGGTCCCGTGTTTGACCAGTCGGGTTATGATTTCGTCACCTTGCCCGTAGGCGCACCATTGTCCGACTGGTCAACTGTCGCTTCCCTTATCAACTGACCAGGCTCTGATGCATTGTGTTTGCTGCTCCTCCTCCTGCTCCGTCTGCTCCGCCTGCTCCTCCTTCTGTGGCTGTTGCTGCTGCTGCTGGTCTTGGTGTCGCTCCTGTCGTTGTCATTGTGTCCGGCAACAACAACAAAGTTGCTGACAATGCTCTGACAGCGTTGACGAGCGCATGGCAGCTACATGGAGCGATGATGAGGACTGCGACGGCAACGACTATGGCTAAACCGCAACTGGAAACATCAACATCCTGTTGTTCTATTACAAACACAAGCACGCAAACAACCATACACATACTCTTATATGTACGTAGGAGTGCGAGCCGTAAGACTTCATTGTCATCGTCATTGTCCTTGGCTTGTTTGCCTCGTCCTTGTCACTTGACAGGCCACCCGGCCGACTACCCGGCACGCCGGCATGGCCATTGCTGTTCCATTGTTTCGATGGCAGTCGTCATCATTACGCTGTCAGCCGAGAGCTGATGCTGAATCGTCATCAGCCAGGAATTGGGCGGAATAATTGTACACGGCTAGATGTCCATGGCCTGAAACTTGACTTCCCGCAAAGTATGCATACTTGCACCAGAACTCAAACTCTCAGGCACTCTGGCACTCGCACTCGCACTCGCACTTTGGCGCCCCAGCCCGCGCCACTGAGCCAATCCATTTTTGGCTGTTGGCGGACCGACAAGAGCGCAAACATCAAAACCACATCAGCAGGGATGCTGGCAAGCAGCTCAGCGCAGCGAGGAAGGCTGCGAGGATGATAACGACAAAATCCCCCAAAGGGCTGACGGAGCGGAACATCAACAACTCTATTAGACGAAACTCTGTGCAGGATCAGCATCAGCAGCATCACCAGCAGCAACAGCAACAGCAACAGCCATGGCGCGACGGCATCAACATAGACATGCATTTTTGCCAAAGGGGGGGTTTGAGCTAAAAGCCGCCGGTTGGGGGCTAAGAGCTGGCTAAAAGACAGCACGGCAGGAAGAGCCGCCGTCGAGGCAGCGAGCGATATAAACAAATTATGAGCAGCAAAGTGAGATAAATGCATGTGTGCGTGTTGCAGATGGCTGCCAACAAAAGGCACGTCATGCTGGGTTACGGATCAGGATGTGGATGCGGATGCGGACGGCTGCCTTTAGCTCCAGAAACATTGTTGCTAATTGCACAGAAACCACCACGATGCACAGCAGCAGCAGCAGCATCGAAGCACCCCGGGCTCCGATGGATGCTGCTTCTGCTGCTGCTGCTGCTGCATCACTGGCTGCTGCTGCTGCTGCTGCTGCCTAAAGTAATCGAAGACTAATTGACATTTTAGGCCTCCTCGCAGTCAACATGCATATGCATACCTACATGTATATTGCATATTTTAAATATTTCAAGAGACCGGACTAATTGAATTAAAATTTCAAGCATTTGCTGAAAACATTTTATGCAGAAATTTCAATTTCCAATTAATTACATACACACGCACACTAACACACTCTCACACTCTCACGCCCTGCTTCCGGTAATTAAATTGACACTTATAGCCACTCTTGTTGATTCTCGGTTCCAGGCTCTCCATCTTCGGCTTCACCACCCGGCAGCAGTTCGAGGAGTACTTCATGACCTGCCTGCTGCTGATCAACCAGCTGTACGACGAGCACATGGTCGATCAGCAGGAGCAGTTCCAGATCAAGCAGGTCTGCCTGCAGGCCATCCTCGAACTTTTAATGACGTACACAACTTTTCCCATTGTGGGCCAAGCCAATGGACAGTTCCATCACACGACGCGCTGGCAGCGCATCACTTGTGACAGCATTAGGTGAGTTCCCATTCCCGTTGGACGATGGTGGTGCTCCCTGCTCCCCTGGCTAGCGTGGTTGTTCGGGGCAATGTGTTGGTGCCGCACAGCCAGGCAGAAATTTATGAAAATTAAAATTCAGAGCGCAGTGGGAAAAGTTTTTAATGTGTAAATGGCAAAAAGTACAAATTAAATGCGAACGGCAAAAGTTGAGTCTGTGAATGAGCGTGTAGGTCCTGATTTTGTTGTGCTCATATTATATCGTCCCCCTAACCCTCCGTGCGTCCGAAAAAAAAACCTTCAACTTTAAATGCACAACTAATTTGTTAACATGGGAGCGGCCAAAAACAATTTGGTGAACAAGTTTTCGGATGCTTTTACAATGTCTGCGCTTTTAATTAAAAGCGACAAAAAGTCTTTGTTGGACCGACCACGATATTGCATATATGCCGTGACGTGAGCACATGAATTATGAAAACAATTTTAAAAGTTAACGAGTGCCAAACTCTTTTTTCGTGTCTCGTGGTCGACGCGATTCAATTGCCAACAGAGGCAGCACAGCAGAGCAGTGAAAAAGCCAAACCAAGCACCGAACGAAGCTGAAATATCAAAAACTCTGTTGACAACCCCTAGGAAATTTGTGGAACACACATATTTTCCGAATTAGCTGACCAGAGATTGCTTTTATATACGATGCTGCTGCTGCTGCTGCTGCCGCTGTTGCTGCTGGGTAACACGAGACTCTCTGGCAAATACTTGCCCCCGATGTTGACTTTATAAATTTGTTTTTAATTACAGGCAAATATGTGTGTGTGTAGTTTTCCCTGCCATTTAGCCAGGCTCGCCTTATCGCCCCGAACAACCCGACATTTTTCCCATACATCCATCAGTTTTGAATTCGCTTTTTATTGCTTTCGCAGCCTGAAGAAACTGCACAAGGTGCAGCTGCTGGTGGACGCGTGCAGTGTCTTCTATCAGCCCAATCTGGAGCGGCAGCTGGCCCACGACAATGTGATTGGCACACGCACCTTTGCGGCCAATCAATACGATCTCAATTTCAGCTGGGCCCAGATGGAGGCCCATGCGGGCGCCAGCATGGGCACGGGGCAGGAGGCAACTTCCACGACGGACATTAAGCAGTCCTGCGAATCGGATGTGCCTGACATGGCAATGCGCAACTATCGCCATTTTACGCAGCTGTCGGGAATTGACTTTCGCAGCAGCACGCAGCTGGTCTTTGACGTACTGCAGCAGATGATCGAGGTGAGTCGTCCGCCGGCGAGTTCGGTTCGGTTGCCTGTCAAACTTTTGCGACTGTCACGTCCCGTGCATTGCCTGCACTCGTCACAGGCCGTGCATTCGCCGAGTGTAATTTGATTATGCAGGCTGCTCGGCGGACATTACGAAGGCAGGCAGGCAGGAAGGCAGGCAGTCAGGCTGTCAGGGCAGCCAGTGCGTATGAGCGATCCTTGGGGGCTGGCGGCGTGACTCGTGATTTGGCACTGATTTAATTTGCAGCTGCAACTTGCCATAACTCTTTCGCAATTTCCTCTTTCTGTTTCTGTTCCTATTTCTGGCCCCGACCGACAGCTGAATCACATACTAGTGCTGCCCAATTTGGTGAAGTTTTGCGAAATCTGCGAGAGTCGCGACCACATCAAGTGGATTAAAGAGCGCTGCCTTAAACTGCAGGAACAAGTGGCCATGGACGATACGATTTCGCATCAAGTAAGTGGAATGCACTTAAAATTAAATCTAGTTAATGAAAAGGAAAAGTTTAAAGATTACTTGCAAGTTAATTTCATTTAGAAATATACGACTTTCATCGATATTATTGATTTATTTTACGATATTAATTAGTAAATCATCTTTAAATCATTTTCTTTAGACTTACTCTCAGTGTATTCCTTTCCCATTTTCTATTGTTTTCAATGCTAATGTTCTCTGCATTCTCTCCAGCACATAATCTACTTACTGTGCCGCAGCCAGGCCCTACTCATACCCAGCCTGGGTGAGCTGCAGTCGCTGTGCTCCCTGATTGGCAACGTCTACTTGAAGAGCACGCACGGCTTCATACGCATCGCCACGCTGCAGGGTCTGCTCTGTCTGCTGGAGTGCTGCAGCAAGACCAACACGACAATGGGCAGGATGAGCGAGGAGCTGACATTGTTGCGAGCCCTAATTGTGGGCTACATCAATCGCCATGGCATCATTGATGAGAGGTGAGTCTGCAGGCCTGCAACGGCTTCCGCAATCAGGAGAGTCTGTCGAACGTAATTTGCCCCACAACGCAATTAATATGCTCTTATCCAGCTGATGGTTATTATCGAAGCGTTTGCAGTACTCTGCTTAGACGGAAAGTCGAATATACTCGAGCACCGAAAGCTATACCTGGTACCATCTTGAATTGAAACTCATCAACTTGGCCTGGAGGGGTGTCCTATCTGGCTGGGCTCTCCCGCTGCTCCTACTGCCCCTACTGCTCCTGCCATGTCTGTATCTGCTCCACAGATCCACTCACTAATGGCAAAAGTTCTCATTTCGCATTAGTTACCTCTTCTCATCGGCATCTGGGCTCTGTGGTCTGATGTGGTGCTGGTGGTGCTGGTGCTGCTTCTGTTTCTGCTTTTGATTCCACCTTGCTGTTTAGGGTGTTATCAAAAAGTTTTCAAGGACTGCGCCGGAAGCAGCAGCCAGGCCCTCTGCCCGCTCTCTGTAAGGGATACGATGCCAGCAGAGGAAGTTGCTCTAACTCGACAACGTGCAGAACATCGATGAACCATGGCCATTGAAACTTTGCTCTGCTGCTGCTTTCGATAGATTTTCCAAAGTCAAGCGCACCCGCAGCACTCCCTGCCCTGATCAATGGTACTATGGTGTTGTGCTGTTGTTTGCGCTCGCCAGCGAATTCTAATTATTGGCTGAGCAGCTGCTTTCCTCCTCCTCGTTTGCGGCTTTTGATGGAATTTCATATGCTGCGCGAAAGTTTGTTTTGCGTTGCCCCGACAAGTCCTGAAAACGCGCCAAGATTTAAATTTTAACTTCGATGCGGTGCAACCTTGAAAGAAATAACTCAAATTCCCCGCACTGCCCTCGAGGGCACACAAGCACACAACATTTATTCGCGCCAACGCAGCGTGTGCGTAGCCAACATGCTAAAAACCTCAGCGAAAATTGCAACTCCAGGGATCCTGGCCATAAAATCAATGGATGGCCTCGCCGATTCGCAGGCAGCGACCACGGCAACTAATCAGCGAGCAGGCCAGGCCCTCGTCCGAACTAATTATTTTGTAATTTTACGCGCCAAAACCAATAAGGGAGGTGGAAGGGTCAGTTCTGTTCTGGGATTCCTGGTAGAGCTCGTCGGATGCAATGCTGCGGTCATCAGACTTCTAATTAATTTAGATGGAAGTATGCCACGGGCAGCTGCTCAGTGTGCAGCAAGTATATCGCTTTACATTTTCACCCGCTGGACTTATCCCTCGTTCTTGGTCTCTCATTTCAGCCCCCTGAAGTTCAGCGTGGAGCACACCAAGCTGGTCTGGACGCTCAATTACAGCCTGATCGAGTGGACATCAAAATTCGTGCCGCAATGTCATCTGTTGTCAAATGCAGTCATTGCGGCCAGCAATTTGCTGAAGACGACCGCCGACGAGGAGCTGTATCTCTGCGTTCTGCATGTGAGTAGTGCCACGAGAGGGAATGGGAAGCGCAGTGACTTAGCATGCCACTTAAACGGTTGTCAGCCTTGTCTAGCCGCCATCAGGCCACTTACTAACTGTCAGCCAACTAGCGGGCCACAAATCTGACTGCCTGCCGGCCCGCCCGCCTGCCTGCCATTGACCGGAGTAAACGCTGGGCAATCTGCTGGCCATTCTCCTCCGGGTTCCTACTTCCTATCCCGGAGCTCTGGCCCCCAGCCGTGACTCGCTTGGCTTAGCCAGGGCTACCCACGTTGCGCTTAATTGGTTTTTTGATTGACAATTTTCAAAGCGGACCGAGCTGTCATGCCAGCGGCGAACCCCCCCGCCAAACGTCGAACAGAAAAAGCCCCAGAGCCGGGGCGCTGTCATAACTGAAGGAGGCACTGCCAAAAAACGAATGGCAGCAGGGGACCAAAAGCCGAAATGTTTATTGGCCCGACCGGAACTCGCACGTGTCGCGGGTCAATTGCAGCCAGTTGCCAAATTGAACGTAATGAAAAGGGCTGCAGAGTGTGTGAGTGCGCTTAAACGTTGCGTTTGCCATAAACATATAAGCTATATATGTTATATAGTGAGAGTATAAAGAAATTCCTCAATTGGCGGGCGTAATTTGCCGGCATTTAATATAGAGCTGAGATTTTAATTGCAGTTTACGAGTTCGGCCAGCGAGCGAGAGCGGCAAGTAATTAAAAACTGTTTTTGCACTGCACATACTTCCAGGCGACGTTCGGACGAAAATTAAATTCGACTTTTTAAGCAATTTATGAAATTTGCACGCAATTCAATTGTACCATTTTGTTGCTCTGGCTGTGGCTGTTGTTGTGGCTCTTGCTGGCCATGTCCTTGTTGTTGCCTGCCTTTTGCTTTGATGGCCGCAGTCGGGATCCGAATCACAGCCAATGAAGGAGGAGGAGGCGGAGGCAGAGACGGAATAAGCGGGAGAAAGCGCAATGGCGCGCAGCGACAACAGCGGCCATAACAATAACAATTTGCCACTCAATTAGCGTGGCCATTACTGAAAAAACCCACTTAAGTATGCAATGATAAAAATTCAAAAGCGAATCGAGAGCCGCCGCGCAGCTATTTCTATGAGATGTCCTTCGCCCAGCCTCCTCCACAGCTCCGCGAATATATTGCTTATTGTATTTATTTATCTCTTTGTCTCTCTGCCCAGGGCCTGGAGCGCATGGTGGTCAATAGTGGAGTGCCTTCGCGTGGTGCCCAGCCTACTGGAAGGGAGGCAGCCGCCGGAGTTGGAGCAGCAGGAGCAGGAGCCGAGGCCGGAGTCGGAGTCGTGGTCACACCGCAGATGCGACATAAAATTGAAAAACTTGCACTCGAATTGCTGAAAATGGAAAATGAGAAATTTTCGATTCCGGCATTGAAATTGCTTTTGTCCTGCATGTATGTGGGTGAGTATTTCGAGGAGAGTATTCAATGCTCGGGCACAAAGGAAATAACAAAAATAATACCAAGATCAAATAAGGGAGAGCACGAGCGAACGCAAAGGGAAATCGAGGGGGCTGCCAGGGGAGTGGCAGAAATATTTTGTAATTTCATTTAATGCCGCATGGGCCGCGAATGGGTTCTGTTGTTATAAGAAAATTGCACAAAGGACGGGGGGTGATCCAGGGAGCGAGGAATAAAGACTAGGGGCGAGACAGAGACAATTGAGTGCGTTTTGGGGGGGGGGGTTAAATGTGGAAATGGAAATGGCGAGCTGAAATTCCCAATTTAAAATACAAGAGGAGCCCAGCTAACACACACAGAACTTTAAAGAGACTCCCCTGACAGGACGACATTAGTCCACAATCCGGCAAAAGTGTACTACATTCTCTTTATGCGCCCAATATCCTTTATTTGGCGGCTGCCACGCTCGAGCCCGTTGTCCCGTGTCCTGCCTTCTGTGTGCCATGTCCAATGTCAGATTTTAAATGCGTTCGCTAGCTGGCCGTGGCGCACTTTGTGTGTTTTGCGGGTCAACAGTTTGGCGCTGATCATTATGGCCATGAATGCACTGCCATTCTCTGTCCTTGCCAGCGAAAGGCTAATTGCTGTCACCGGCCAGCACACACAACGCCGACTGTTGCTCCTGGTTTCCCGCTTCTCCCGATTGCAGCGCGACGCGTATCTCGGCTGCCGCTGGCCAGCAATTATCCCTGTTGCCGTTATTAGCGCAATTCCAGGACAATTATTATCGTTTCCACTGTCGCACACACTCGGTCAGTCGCCAGCTCCTGTCATGTGCTAATTTCCCTTATGCTAAAATGTTAGTTTGGCGGATTTTTGGGTCACAAGTTTGTCTTTTTTTAATGCTAAATAAAAGCCTGTTTTGCCTATAAGCCTAGTGATAATAGGTGTCCTGAAACAACTACTCTTAAAAGCAAAGAAATTAAAAAAACTAGCAGGTGAGAGTTTTCGCAATTGAGATAACTTGCTTAGAGATGCTTCTGTCGGCATTACTTCAGCTTAGGCCACATGAGTGCTCATCCTTGTTTAGTTCATTAGCCAGGAGTGTTGTTTAGGTCGACATGCTCAGGTGCATATGGAAATCGCCTCGATACGGGTCAATCGTAATCCGCTCAGTCTCGTTCCATTTCAAAAGCTAAACCCATCGATTCCCTTTGCTCCACTTCGCTTTCCAACAGATTCTCTCTTTGGACAAGAAAAAACAGCCGTCAACCATTTTAAGGCTAGCAAAAACAGAGAAGCGAAGATTTCCCTTCGATTTTCCTTGCCTTTGCCACGAATGTGTATATACAAGGAGGTGTGGCCAACCTGTGCTCTGCTGGGCCAGAAATTATGCAAGTCGTTCCACAAATATGTCGAGGAATGGCAGCGCCAGGATGCATGCGTAGTTGAAAGTGCGTTGGTGGAGCCTTTGCGTGTTTGCCGTGCACTTTGTCAGCGGCGCTGGATTGCCAACTGCTGAGTCCCTTTCGCCATGGCCGCAGCTCGCAAATCCTTTGAGAAATGTCAATGTTTGTGTAGCAGCAGCAGCCCATTCGCGATGCTTGCTTCGCCCACTAAATGGCGGCAACTGCCTCGATTTTGGGCCTCCTCAACGCACACACAAATCTCGTATACGCAAAATGGGACTGGATCCAGGACTGGGGGCAACCAACTAACGGACGCATCCTGGCGGAAGTTGGCCATTGCTGGGCACGCTTTTTTGCTCTTTTTCCGCTTGCTTGCTTCGTTTTTTTAAAGAGTTGTGGGGGTTCCAGGAGAAAATAAACAAAGGGACCGCGTCGCCGAAGACAATACAGGTTGCCCAGTCAAAAAAATGAGAAAAGGGAAAAAACGAACCAAAAGCAAAGCTTAATAAAAACAGAGAAACAGGAGAACCAGGGAAAGTCGAAAAAAGCGTTTATATGTTTTCCCCTCAAAGTTGGAAAAACGCAATAATAAATATTTGCGGTCATATTGGTCAGTCGGTTAGGGAAAATTGTTCAAAACCGGAAGACAACGACGCAAAATAAGTTAAACCCTTGTGGACAACATTTAATTTATAATATTAAATGTTTATTTATTTTCTTTTGAAATAATCAAACCATAAGTAAGACTAGATTTCTTGCCATTTGATTATCAGAAAATAATGAAGGAGTATTCAATATTCGTATTTATGATCGCTTTCTGCTTGATCCATGTTGGCTTCTACGTTCTCTCTTCTCCTCTACATATTTCCCTCTTTATTTTTTTGCACCAGCACTCTTTTGCTTAACGAATTTTAGAGTTTTGTTAGGTTTTCTTATTTTCGCCGTGCATTGCCTGCGGTAATTGTGGCGCGCATAATTGTGGCCAGGCGCCGGGCAATGCCGGGCAGCCATAACCCCCGCGCTGTTGTGCAGCCTCCATATTTGACCATACTTCATCCCCATTCAAAGCCAGCAACAAGAATGCCAAAATTGGCAACAGCCAGCCAAACAAGCTGCCCGCAGGCCAACAGCCACGACCAACAATGTTAAGCTGCAAAACAAAGGCCAAAGCCAAAGTTGGCGCGGCCAAAAGGCGGCGCTCAGTGGGGTTAAGGGATGTGAGGAGGGAGGAAGGGCTACGGGTGGCAAGGTGAATCGCTCGCTCGCATTGTAAATAATTCGATGCCGCTAAACCACACTAAGCAGCCAGGGCTGCGGCTTTCAGCGTTCTCTGCTCCTCCGGTTGCCATCATTTTTCACCTGGCTGAGAAGAAGGTACGCACATTTATTTGGTGCGACCCATCCCCATGGCCGGATTTAATCGAACAACTCTAATCTATGGTTGTGTGTGGCGTTTAATGCCCGAGAGTTGCTTCAGTATATTTTTTGGTTAGTTTTCAATTTGATGGTCATGGGAGAAAGTTTAACTCAAAGCGTCGAGCTACCGAAAAATCCATAAAATTTAAATGCAAATTTATGGACGTGTGTGTCCTGGGGATTCGCTCGTTACCGGGAAGAGGAAACGAAAAAGACGAGACTTGGGGTTGAGGGACGGGAGCAAGGCAGGCAGTGACAGCAGTGGCGTGTGAAGGACCGCAAGCATGTGAATAATGGCCATTGGCATGTGCCTTGAAGGCTGCTTTGTTAATTAGAAAGTTTCACTTTCTTCCCTTGATTCCTGCCCGCTCTTCCTGTGCAATTTTTCGGTGACTTATATGTTTTGTGGTCTCCCTACCTGCAGGTTCTGCTGCCCAGCTGGAGAACACGGAGCTGTCGAACGGCATCGTCCAGGACGATCCGGAGATAATCGCCCAGCAAAACGACAAAGTCGATATACTTTTGCATTGTATTAAATCATCGACTCGAGATGCCGCCTGGATTTATGGACAAGTGCTGTGCCAAATTATTCGTGATTTAGTGCCACCGAATGAAATATTGACGAAGGTCATAAAGGAGTTTCTGGCCATAAATCAACCGCACGGCGATGTTATTGCCATGATTGTGTATCAGGTGAGTGCGAGTAGCCAAAGATTCTAGCAAAGTAAAGGCAAAAGCAAAAGGTAAAGACGCTGTCCACTGCCCGGCAGGCAGCCGTGCGTGGCTCTGAATGAATTCATGTGTAGGGTTCATTTTACGAGTCCAGCCAGGTTCAAGTCCCCAGCCCCCCAAATCCTTGCCCGGTCTGTGCCTGGAGACCGGAACGGAATGGGGCCAATGCAGCGCTAATGTTTGGCCTGGCCGCAAGTCGAAAGGGTAAAATACTTGCCGCCAGCTGCCATCTGCCAACTGCCAACTGCCAACTGCCTTCGGGACCGGGATCGGGACCGGGACCAGGGCCCACCACATGTGTGCGTGTGCGTCTGTGGAATTTTTGGCAGCTTGAAAATTAATGGAATTCATGGCTACCGCTTGGCCCCTGTCCAGCGGCAGGTGCCAGTGCCGAGTATGTGGGTCAATGTGAACCAGAGCCGCCGCCGACCACTGTGGTGCCATAAAATGTTTTCATTAAGTTCAAGGTTACCCGGTGGGTGCGGGAGCGTGCATGGAAATTAATAAAACCAAGCAACCGGCACTCGCCCAGGGATTGAAAGCATTGAAAGCATTGGAAGCTGGAGGCTGGAAGCTGGAACCTCTTACCTGGATCCCGGAGCGCCACAATTTGCACTGTCATTTGCAGGCAGCCCCGCCGGTGCCGGTGCCGGGCCGGATTCCCAAGCTGCGGAATTTCATTAGCCAACTTTCTGCCACAAAGTATGCTGCCGACTTTTGTGGCCCCCAAGAACGCACCTTTTGGAGCAGCGCAATAAAATTTAATTTCCGTATTGCCATGGCATGGCCTGCCTGGCTTTTATTTAAGCATTTCTTTACCATCCAGCCAGTCAGCCAGTCAGCCACTCACTAACCCGTTTCCATGTCCTTCTCTCTCCATTTCCATCTCCTTGCCGCAGGTCTTTCGCTCCGCCATCGACTCGTCGTACCTGCAGATGCTCCAGGACTGGCTGATCTGCACACTGCCAACGTTCCTGGCCCAGCCGGAGCAGCAAGGTGTCTGGGGTCTCAGCGTCATCTTTTTATCCGCCTCCATAAATCTGCATTTGATTAAACTATTTCCGCTGGTGCTCGGCATCGGGGCGGCCAACTTGGCGACAACAGGCGCGGCAACATCAGCGGCGGCATCAGCGACGGCCAGAAAATTGGGTCAACACGAAATTGCATTGTTCGTGACAGCTGCACAAGATTTCCATGCGAAATTGAGTGGCGAGCAGCGGGAGCGCTTCCGCGAGGCCTTCAGCAGCTTCGAGCGGAGTCAAGTCTACGGCAGGATGCTGCAGAGCCTCTGAGAGCCTGTGGCAGCGATGCGAAAGCGATAGTGATAGCGATAGCGATAGCGATAGCATATAATCATTGGATTGCTCGCCGAGAGCAGATATTTATCTTACGTTTAATTCCAATTGCAGAAAAAGGGGCAAAGAGGGAGATTGGGGTCCTGGGCAGGGACTCCAAACTTGCTCCAAAGACAAGCGCAAGCGTGAATAACTAATTGCCCCGAGCTGCGGAGAAAGTTTGAGCGGATGCCGGACATGGCGGCCCTTCTTCGCGGCGAAAGAGAGAGAGAGAACGAAAAGTTTTTTAATAGTTTGGCGAATTCGAAATTAATTTATGCTTTACATTATGTGTAACTAATATTTAAATTATTGCAAACGAATGTACGCCACCACCCCGACGACTTGCCCAATCTGGTCAAAAGTTTAACGAGGCCACGAGGCAGGAGAGCGACCCGCAATTAATTCCTGTGGCTTTCGACAAGGACCCAGGGCCAACGGACGCTCACGGAAATTATGTTCTTGTCAGTTTTCGGCAAAGTTTATCATTTATTTATTATGACGACGCTGCTTGCTAGGCAAAAGGGGTAAAGACGCTGGTGAACTTTGGCGGCTTAACCAATTGCCGGCTAATTCCTAATCAAAATTACTTAAAAATTCCATTATGCAACCCTAACCTTACCCCACATTGTGTATTCCAATTGTAATCAATGTAGCAACCATATTGTTTAACGAAATAAAATCACAAATTAAACGCATTTCCTTTAAGAGCATCATTTTGGGAGTAGTGGAGCTTCGATATTTGATTTTTAAAATGCATAAAAGCCGGGCCAGGTAAGTACTTTGCCAACTAACCGAGAAATTCGTTTTTGGATTACCGAACTATATGCAAATCGGTTCGAACTTTTGCGCTTTTACCTGCTCCTGGCACATGTAACGGGGCTCTTGTGCGTTCTTCGTTCTTCGTTTTGCCGTCTTAACAACAAAGCGCATTAAAGTTGACAAAATGTTTCTTCCTCGAACTATCGAAGAATATCAGATGCCCTCGAAATTATGCAAAAGTCTCTTCTGGCTTTGTTTTAACAAAGTATTTGTATTGGGTACAAGCTGCTTTTTCATTAAGTATTGTTTTAGGGAGATTATGTAGATGCAGAAAGGTGAAAAGATTATTTACTAGCAAGCTTTTAATACTTGTTTTGGTAGTCACAGTTATGTTTAGGGATTATTTGTAGTAAAAGGTGTTAGTTGAGGTGTTACTACAAACTACAATGAGTTAATTGTTTATTATTTACTTGCCTGTTTGAACTTAGCTCTCATTTTCTTGTTTGAGGGTAATGAATGTTACTTATGTTTTATGTACTTGCCTTCTTAAGCTTCTTAGCTATCATCATACCTGTTTAAGTTCTTATTATCATTCCCAAGCTAGTAAATTATCATCGTCATTATTATTATCTTCAGTCAATAGCTTAAATTTCTAAGAAATCTTTATAAAGCAACCCCAAACTTTGGATATACCTCATCGGCAGAGTATGAAGATCCGTTTGGTGCGTTACCTTTTGTCGGCTGCGTGTGTGTTTGTATGCCGAATTTGACAGATAAACTTTCGAATCGAGTGTGTGTGCCGGCATGTGTATGGTGTGCTTGGGGTTTGTGCTGTGTGTGTGTGCTCTCGACAGGGACGGAAGGTGGCTTTGTGTGCATGCAAAGCTTGCCGGAAATTTGCCAGTTCAACGCGAAACGACAAAAAGCCGGCGAAAAGAAGGAAGTTGCAGCACACACACCGAAATGAACTGCAAAGCTGTTCAAAGTTGTTTTTCTGCGTTTTTTGGCGCGCGACCGCATTATGCAATCGTGGGCGTGCCACGGTGTCTCCATCTTTAGCCCCTCTTCCTCTGCCTCCTTCCCTTAAATTCAGTGTCAAGACAATGTGCCCATTGTGGCCATTGCCAAGAGAGACAATTTTGGCCACTTCTTGCCGTCTGGGCCATAAACTGCAACATTTCGGCTATCAGCATTTGGTTACGCTTCATTTGGCCAAAATGGGGCTCGGGCACAGATTGCGGCCGCTTGCCTTTCCCGCTGGCAGCTTTGCCGCTCGGGAATTAGTCGCTGGCAAGCGAGTGAGGCATCAAGCATACGCCACGGTGGCCAAGCTATGAAAGGAATGCCTCAGCAGGGAAACACTAAGAATGAAACATAAAACAGCAAACTTGAAGCTGAAGCGTGTTCCTTTACTGTTCGTTCCCTCACTCTCTGCTGCTGTTAAATCCAAACTCACCACGATTCGGAGTTGCTCTCTTTATTCCAGCGCTCTCTTAAGCCGCTCGCTCTCACTCGCTCTCTCTCTCCCACGTAGATTGTAGGTCAGTAGTGTCGTTTCCCGTTCCGTTTCCGATTCCATTCCATTCCTGGACACCCACGTAACGGTAACTGCTTGGTATGCAGCCAGCACAACGGGATGTGCCGCAATTTCTTAATACTCCGATGGCTTTAAGCGGGGAAGGAGTGAGGAAGAGAGAGGGAAAGAGGGAGGGTGAGGGAGAGGGAGGGCGACAACTGTTACACTCACAGTTATGATTATTGTTATTATGATAATGTCAGCGGCATAAGCAGCCGCCGCTGTAGTTGCTCTCGCTGTTGTCCTCGGCTTTGGCTTTGGTTATTGTTTGGCTATTTGCTCCGGCTTCGGAAATGCTTTATCCTTGCGCTTGTGCCAAGGAAACGGAGGGAGGGAAGAAAGCCAGGCAAGTTCGGCCAGCGAAGCGTGCGCTTTTATGGCGCCAATAGTTGCCTTAGGTTTTTATTTCGACGACTTCCTGCCCCTGCCTGCTCCCCGCAACCAAATCGAATCGATCCATTGATTTTCCCGCCTCATTTTGCAGGAAAACTCAAAGAAGCAGGTTCCCCACTCCACTGCCCCCTCCGGCTTGAGCCTCCTCGAAGCTCATTTGAAATTTTGATTACATTGCAAACGAGCCGGAGAGGAACCTGTCAGCGACTGATACGCATTAATTACGTTACCTGGTGTAAAAAGCAACGCCTCGACACTAGGCGACGGGGCCCGCTTATTAAAATTGAATAAATTATGCAAAAGTGCGCGTGGTGGCTCCACTTGGCCAATACTCTCACGCCGCCTGTGCGTCCGCCTCTGCTGGATGGAAGGGATCCATCCGCGAGATGGACACCGCATAATTAATTCCGGTCAGTCGACAGTCGACAGCGCTGAGCGAAATGCAATCAGCATCTTGAGCCTCTTGCCAAAGTCAGGACTTCATACCTGGAGCTCATACCTCACAAGGAGAGTACTTTCACTGAGATATCTGATATCATTGATGTCGGTGGCATACATCAAAAAGGAAACAATGATTTCTTCATAATTTTCTTAAAACTGTATTTTATTTGTTTCCTTATTTAATTAGCAGCTAGAGTCACTTGCTTTCCAAATCGAAATTTATGCTTCTTTGGCTTAATTATGACATTTGAAAAATAATAATTTGCCTTCAAAAATTAGCATATAAAAATATCGAATACGCATATTTTAAGTCTTATGATTGCCAGGAGTTGCATAAAATTCAATTCACCATTCAAATCAAACTTAACAACAAATTAAATATTGAACATAATATTGAAAGAAAATGTTGTCGAATTTGTTTAAGTTTTAAAAGAGGTTACTTTATGAAAATGATACAAATTGTTTTTTAATCTAACTAAATCGAACATAGAAATGCTTTCCATATTGTAAATAAAGCATCTTTAAGTTTCTTATGTACTATTGATAGTACTATATGATCGATATCCAATTGGATCCCATGATAAACTTAAACCCTTTCGGCTTTCAAAAGTGATCTTTCTTTATTGGTTTTTCTTTTACTTTTAATTGGAACCTGTACCATAAGTTACTAATTACACAGTAACAGAAACTTACATTATTATTCATTTTCATATATATTTATACATTTTCAATAAATTTCGATTCAATAATTTACTTTTTCTTTAAAAAATTTTAATTTTAAAAACTATAACCGTTATGATCCCTTCTTAATATTTAAAAAATTTGTACATGTAAAACTCAAATTGAGAGAACAAAAAATTTGCATTCCTGGTTGACTTACCTGTGGCTGTGCACCAATGGAGACTCCGAGTGCGGGGTCTCCGGTGGCTGAGGAGCACGGGGCCTTAGAATAAATGAATGCCTGAGTGGCTGTGCAAATGAATGCGAGTGTTCGAGTGATTGCACAAATGCAGCAGGCAGAAGGCAGACGGCGACAGGCAGTTACCTTACATACCTCCCTTCCTCGTCGATATCGATGGCAGCGGGAATATTCGACAAGTATTCCGCTTTCATGTTTCACGCGTCACTAAATGCCCATTTAAACGCCAGCAGCTCGATGCGCTTGCATACATCCTGAGAACTATAAACGCGTCTGGCAATAGTTTGGCCCATTGCCTTGAGAGCCGTCGGCTGTCGGCTGTCAGCTGAATAAAGTACGCATGGCTGTCTGGGCTGAGTTAGTTAATTCTTTAATGGCTAACAATAACAATATGCCCAAGACCAAGGGTGTTTTGAAATACATTAAGTTCGATAACAGGTTCAGAATGCTATATTATGTAATAATACCCTGGGGTAACTCCATCTCGAGTACAGAGAGGCGTGTTAGCTTAATATTACAGATTACGAATAGACAATCATTTATAAAGTATTTAGTTCCTTAAACTGTTGTTTCTATTTACAATAACTTATGTAACTCTAGCCAGAAGAGCACTCTATAATAGTTCCACTTTGTCCCAGTAAACGCTGGCAGTCCCTTGGTCCTTTGGTCCTTTGGTCCTCTGGTTCCATTCATGGGAGACTTGTCTATGTCCACCTTGGCCCACGGAGATTCACACGCGTTGGGGGCTACACATTCTCCTCCAATCGCCTATCGGTCAATCATGTCTCTCTTTCCTCTAGGAAATTATGCTTAGAGTCCTGTGGTGGATGTCCTGGCGCACGAGGTCTTGCGCGGCGGCGGCAAATCAGATGTGTAGTTCTGATATCGGGGCGAGCAGTTGATGGCCTGCAGGAACAAAAGCACAGAAACTGAGAATACGAAGGAAATGATGCAAAATTGGCAGGAGTTTAGCTCTAAAAAAAATTCATATATAATGTACTGTGAATGGCCCAAAATATTTGATTAATGATTTGTGGTGATGCAGAGTCACTGTGCAGGAGAATGGGAAATGGGCCCAAAAGCTATTCCCTTGTCAAGGCCTCTGGCTGCGATTGTTGCCGTCGCTTTGCATTTGAATGATTAGATTTGATTCAATATTCAATTATTAAAGTGGTTTGAGGTGTTGAAATGCCGGCAGACAAACAGCGACTGGCAACCAACTGAGCTGTGAACTGGGAACAGGGAGCTGGGAACTGGGACTGCCATTGGGAGTGGGCTGTGAGCTGTGAGATGGGACTGCGATTGGATTCTGGACGATTGAGGAGCGAGAGTTTGCATATAAATGATTTATGAATTTGCGCTTTGATTGAACTGCCTGAAATTGTTGATTAGTGCCTCGTCATAGAGTCAAACTCCGGCCGTAGGTAGCACGGCTCTGGGGAACTGAATTACGGCATTTGAACCGCCGGCAGTTAGGTTCCTTGGCCTCCAAGGTGCGCTGTGCGTTCACATTGTCTCTGTGTTCGGCTCATTATTTGATTATAGCAGATGGCCAACAGCAGGAAGGCTTTTAAAGCCGATAAGAGCAAGTGCTTGACTTGAACAGTAAATACAAATAATAATATCTACAATGTGATTTTAAATTAAATAAAAGTAAACACGTTTCATGCCAATTGATTCAAGACTTTTAGACAGACATGCATAAAATGTGAAGTATTCGAAACTTTACCATAGTTGTGCTGGATTTCAAAGAGAAATTTATTAAAAAATAAAAAAATAACAATAGTCTCAGCCTTACTGTGGTGTCTAATAGGTAGTTTTCACTGAACTCACGTCCTGATGCTGCACTGTCCACCTGCCAAGCCGCTTGGATCGAACACTCTTTGAGTTCGAGCATGGTTAGTGTAGAGATAGATGAAGACATGGAGAATTCGAGCAATTTGACATATGAATAAATGCTAGGCAACCAACAGAAGGCCTTGCCAGCTGGCCAATTAATCAGATTGACATATTCCAGACCACGTGGTTTCCGGGAAACACAAACAAAAAATAAAGGAAAGCTCCTGGCACAAGGAAACAATAGTAAAAGAAACAATACAAACAACCGCGCGCCAATTTAATTAACGTAATTAATCTAATTTAATGACTTGACAAACACATCAATTAGCGAAAGGCGAACCAAGACAGAGCACCACCACCAGTCCAGGAACACAATTTATATGCAAAGTGCCAAAAGCTTGGCGCAAAATAGGGAATTTTCCCTGAACCTCAAGCTGAACCACGCACCGCAGCGACGACGCCAGCAGTGGAAAAACAAATTAAAATATTAAAATTAAGCCACAAAATGATTGAAAGGAAATGTTGTACGTTGAAAGTAAAACTCGAACCGCGCCGATGCCATTGAGTACAGTGTCTCTCACTCTGGCTCGTCCCGCCCCGCTGTTTCTTGAGCTGTTTGTGTCTGTTTGTCCCTAAAGTAATTAAAAGTAAGTAAAGCAAAATCACCGCCCCCTGCCTGGAAACTGGGAGACTGGTTGCGGGTGTGGGCGTGGCTGTCCATCCAGTGATTTGCGTCCCGCAACGTTTTTTGTGTTTATGCAAATGGCCGCTGACCAAAAGAATTAATGCGTCCCGAAAGTGAGTTGAATTGGAATGAGCCGGGAGCAGGGGCACAAAACTGCGGGCAGCCTGTCAGCCTTCGGGAGCAATGGATGCCTATGTCGAAAATGCCGACGACCGTCAATGAATTTACAAGCAATGCTATAAAAAGACCGGGGGAAAAAGAATAAAGGAAAAGCCTGTGATTTCCTTTTGGCCCCAAAACGCGTTGCTAATTTGGCTATATCTTTAAATAGCCAACCTTACGGAATCACTTGTTCTTTTTAAAGTCCAATCATTGTGCGGTTTAATGGAAAATTATGGAATGCAAAGGATGGTATTTCTCCCACCCGTACTGCGTGTTTCCTGCCCCGCTTCGTAAACTACTTCGATGCACTTCATTAAATGGACAAGACAAAAGATTTTTACACACACACGCATCCATCCAATAATGGGAAATATTTTTTCATAACAATCCAGTCAAGAAGCGAGGGAGCCAGCGGGGGAGCGAGGGAGGAGGAAGAGCAAAGGGAGGAGGGCTCTTTGTTTTAATGCACAGCAGCTGCGAATTGTCGGTGGAATTGTGTTGCCCTGCGCCGCCTGGCTATATAAATAGAGATGGACGGTCGGATGATGATCTCGTTGATCCAGTTTGATGGGCATGCCTCTGCCTGGGATGAAATTGTTCTGTAAATTTCACCTATTTATATCGTAAATATAAATTTGATGCTGATGCCGATGCCGTTGCCAGCAAGCGAGGGAGCGAGCGAAGCCAAACTGGACTCCGGCCCACGCGGCGTATGCGCGTTTTTCGCACTTAACTCATTAAAACGGCCGCCTGCTCGCCGAAAATTAATGGGGAAACGCGCCCAGTATTTTTTAGATTTTTTTTTTTTATCCCGTCTCTTATTTTGTTCGTGTGCGTGTTGCTTCTTGTGTCCATTATTATCGTAAATTATTTAATTGCATTTCAGATTTTGATTTGAAATGAAAACATTCCCGCATTTAAAATCTCATTAGGATTCGAAATGGAAATGCGGTTGAGCGGAAATGAGCGGCTATAGTGGCATGGCCTTTGCCAAACATAGAAATATAAAAACGTATATCTATAGCAAAGGTTTTTATGCTGTTTGCCACTCAATAAATCCAGGTGAGGCCAGGCAGTTGCAAACTATATCGATGACTCTCCTAAAAATTATGACAAATAAAAAATGCAAGCGAAAACAATGCATTGAAAATATTTTTCAACCCAGCATTTGCCGGCAGTCGTTGATTCGTCAATATATTGACCGAGCACTCAGATGCCAGGCATTGGAGGACCCTCCAGCGGGCCCACTCATATGCCAGGCACTCACCTTGTAGAAGGCCTTTCGGAAATTGTCGGAAAGGAAGGCGTAGAGCAGCGGGTTGATGCAGGAGCTGCTGTATGCCAGTGTCTGAGCGCTGACCTGCATGACGACCTTCGGCAGGCTGTTGATTTGGATGACATCCAGCGACTTGAGTAGCAGAATGAGCTGTACAAAGGTCAATTGGAATTAAAGTGTAAAGAGAGTAGAACAAATATGCTACTCACCTGAATTGGCAACCAGAGCGAGGCAAAGGCTATGACCACCACCACGACCAGGCGGGTCACCCGCTTGCGTCCCCGCTGCGACTCCTTGGACATGCGTACCCCGCTGCCCTGGTGCCACAGCCGCATGATCATGCGCACGTACAGCCCACTGATGATCATCAAAGGCAGCAAATAGGAGCTGATGAAGAAGGACACTTGGAAGGTGCGCGGACTTATGTAGTCGTTGGGCTTGAAGGTGCACATGCCCAAGCTCCTTTTGCCATCGGACATTACCTGTGGAAATCAATAAAGGGAAATAGAGTAGCTGGTTAGCGAATGGCATGTGTGTGTGTGTTCCTGTGAATATTGCGCATACGTCATGTTGGCTGTGACAGTTGCATGGCAGCGAGGAGGGACGAACGGACGGAGAGACGGCCAACAGCCAGACGTCGTAAATAAAACCAAACTGTCATACGAATAGTTTGGACGTCGGACGTCGACAACTAACTCGCAATCTCACTTCGTCTCTCTGCTGCTGCTGACATTCGCCTGACAAATGGTTCAGCTGGAGTTGGATTTGGCTTCAGAGCGGGTCGGTGCGGGGTTTAGATTGGTGTATTGGCTAGACGCGGTCTAAGGGGAGGGTCATAAACTGGCTGTCGTAAAAATATTTGCAGCCTTTGTTTACAATTTTGTTTACAACCAACCTTCACCGAGCCCCCCCCGCGATCGCTGCATGCGTATGGAAAATCGTATTTAAAAAGTCTTCTGCCCATTAATGCCCCAAAAACCCGAAAAATGCTTACAAAAACTGTTTGTTTACAGCCTCGCCATCGTGACTGACCGAGAGCAATGTTGGCCCACAAATCGAGTTCGGATCTCTGGGCAACATCAAGTGCTCAAGGCCGGCCAAGTACAGAGCAGACAAATCATCGCCAGACCCTACGCTGATTTATGGGTTAATTTGCCCGCGCTTGTTCACCAAATCCAAAGACTTAATAGACTTGACAGGCCATTAATGCGTTTTTCTCGTTTTTCTATTTTAAGGGAGCGAGGAGAGTCCATTTCCCACCCTCCCCCGCACAGCTGTCAATCAAAGCCATGACCTGGAGATCTCCTATCTGGTTACGCAGTCAGACATTCAGACATATGTGCCCGCTGCGTTTATGATTATTACTTATCGATTTCTAATAAAAAGATAATGGCACTCGCACACAGATAATGGCATTGGCACACACCCTTGGCGCAGAGCTATTTGCATGCGAGAGTGTGGGGTAGAGGCGATGTAATATGGAAATAATTAATGGCAAACTGTTAATTAACATGTTGATCAAACATGACTTAATTATGCCTTTTTATCGCGTGTCTCTCCGTGTATTTGTACACGCACGGCCAGATAACAAAGCAAAGCACACATATGAGCATTCAATTTGGCCCGCTGTTTTTCCAGCTTAATCCTTAGACAAAGCAAAGCAAACACATAAACAAACAATAATGCGGCCCACTGGACCCACGCCTCGCATCGCCTCGCAACGCCTCGCCCCCACGTAAACAAGGCGCACAAAAACGAAGCGTGAAATGCCATTTAATAAAATATTAGGTTACAATAACAACGCCAGAGCAACAGCGGCGGCATCAGGAGCAGGAGCTGGAGCGATAGGACTCCGTCCAATGGGCCATCTCATAGATAAAATAGCTCATGGCCCAGGCGACGACGATGAGATACGTTTAATTAGCCGCGACTCTTTGCCTGGCCAAAAGGAACAAAGCAGCAACAACAAAACAAAAAGCGATTCCCAATAGCACAAATAAAAAAAGTTGCTCGTGTGTGATGTGGGATTGGCTGTCGTGGCTGTGGGAAAACAGCTGGGAAAACGCCTCCGGATACTTTGTGACGTTAGCGGAAAAATAGCCTTGTGCTGGGCCGTGATTAGGTGATGTCCATAATGATGAAATCGAATAGGCATAATGGGAAAAGACCTGAGCTGCTAATTAATACTTTATATCAAGCGTAGATTCAAGGAAAAATGATAGAAATGATATTAGAGCCCTTTTTAGTATTTGTGCTTGTTAAAAAGGGTTGATAGGTAATGAGAATGAATAATGAATATTCCAATCCAAATAATAGCTCCCTTTGATAGCACAACAATCCCCTCAACATCCTCTTCCCCGACTGCTCCAAGGCAAAACAAACCCAAATGCGTAGATCTTTGGTCATTGACCATTATTCCGCAATTAAAGCGTTTCTCGCACATCTTGGCGCATCGATCATAAAAGCCTCAAGTGCTTGAACACTTCAAGGTTGCGACCTATCCAGACATTTATCATACGCAGTGTGCGCCCCGAAGTTTGCAAGTGCAAAGTTCGCATAATGGCCGCCTGTTACGACTTATGACTGGCAGAGATTTACGTGCTTTTTGGAATCAACAGTTGAACCCGAATGTAAGCAGTCGCTACACTCAAGGAGCAGCACTATAAAGGCCAGAGGGGCAAGTGGGCGAAATCTGCGATCTGCGGGGCTGCCAGCGCCAGTTGGCAAGTGTTTCTCGCTGGCTATCTGCTCTATAATTAAAAATTTATGAATTCAAAATAGCAAATTAGTAACAAAAACAAATCGGGCGCCGCGCATCGAGCGAAATTTTCAATATAAACACAAAACAGAAAACAAGATAAAAAGGCGAAACTTTAATGATTTGTATCAGGATCAGGCTGGGTAAGAGCGGAGAGGGGGCTCACCTCACCTTCGGACTATCTATAGCGAACCCAGCAGCATTGACGCGCGGCTCGAGGAATCTAACGAGGTGACGATGATGGAAAGCAATAAATTTGCCTGGCCCGTGTTATTCGCAGCAGATTTAGGCGCAGCAGGCAGCCAGGCAGTCAGGAATATGAATAGGAATAGGAATCCCCACCACCTCCCGTGTTCATTCACTTACCGCGAAATCGTTTATGAAGGCCACGGGCACCGAGACAATCAGAATCACCACCCAGAGTGTGACTATTGCCACCATGGTGATATTTTCCGTTCGCAACATACGCGACCTTATGGGATGGACCACGGCCAGGAAGCGATCGATGGACATCAGCACCAGCGTGTAGATCGAGGCGAAGGCCGTCACCACAATCAAATACTGGACGCTCCGGCACCAGAATCCTCCAAAGGGCCAGTAGTCCGTGACATAATCAGCGGCCGTGAAGGGAATGCAAAGGATTACGAACAGTAGATCCGCCGCCGCTAGGTTCACGATCATAAGGTTGGTTGTAGAGCGCATATTGTTGTTGAACACCACCACCAGGATGACCAGCAGGTTGCCCAAGAATCCTGTGATGGCAATGGCTCCAAAGGCAAAGCCCACCAGCCAGGGCAGTATGCCTGTAAGAGCCAGCCACTCCTCCTCCGTGAAGAAGGAGGTCATATTTTCATCGCTTCGTGTGGCATTGGCCAGGGATATATTGGCCAGTGTCTCGGCGACGATCAGCGTTGTGTTTTCCATCTTGATTGATTTTGCTTAGAGTTTTTTCTTTTCTTTTCACTTTTTATACTTCAATAATTGGCCGGCGCTCGTTACATTTCACTTGATTGACACAGGACATTTTCAATTTTTTCCGGCGATTCGGGGGCACACAGTTCATCGAACTCAAATAACAAATTTCCAATTAGGAGATTTTCACAAAGCAGCCGCCGCCGACGCCACAGAAATTCAATTATCATGCGCAATATTGGAAACGATGGCGAGGAGTCCAGTCAGGATACGTAATGCACACCGGAACCGGAATTGTTCAATCGTTGCGGGTGGCCAAAGCAATTTGGTCCTTTGCCCTAAACACACACACGTCCATCGAGGACCTCGAACTGTGGACTACAGAGCGATAACGGTAATTGTAGCCAGGTAAGACAACAATAAAGGGACAGAACACCGGCTCGAAGGAGGGCCAAGGCAAGAGGCACGTGCAAATCGGCGCCGACGCAGCCAAACTGTGCCGTGTCCGTGTCCGTGTCCGTGTCACACCCTGACGACGACAACAAGGTCGAGAACACCTCGTCTGGGTACGGCCGCAATCCTGGAGGACCTCGCTGCACCTACACCATAAATTCAATATGATGTCTTCCTTTGCTCTTCGCTCGTACGCTGTGCTCTCCCGTCTGTTTGCCTTGTTCGCTCTTTATTGACAAACGAACGGCATAAATTTTTGGCTGTCCCGAACCAAAAAATAACAAAAATACTCGTTTCCACAGGTACAATTTACGAGGCCTTTGTTTCACCCACAACAGCACGTTTTACAACGAATATAAGAATATTTCTGGTGCCGCCCGTTTCCATTTCAATTTCGATTTCTGCTCCTGCTGTTTCGGTTTCGGTTTGGTTCCAATTCGCAAAATCCAAACTGCACGCGTTCGTTTCCAGCGCCCAACTGATTGCTGGCTGAGGTCGCAGATGACTACGTCGATGCCGGCAGCAGAAGCGGCATCGCCGGCACCAGCGCCAGCAGCGACGCCAGCCTTCCCAGCAAGAATAATAGCAACAATAGCAACGTGCGTGAATGTGGATGTGGGTGTGGATGTGGCGGGCGGCAGTGGAGCCTCGGGTGGCGGCCGCCGCTCATCATCAGCTGGCTGGTCGCCTCTGGAATGTTTGCTCTTGCCCAGCTCCAACAGTTGGCCCGCAATTGTCGGGCAATCACTACTGACTGGTACAACCACTGGCCACTCCTCCGCTCTCCATTCTCCGCTCCCCTGCTGACAGCCATTCCGGGCCATTGTGCCGCACAGCTGGATGTCGCCCCGATGTCGTCAGCGTCGGCTGCACAGCTGGCGGAGCTGCCCGCGTCGGGTTTAGTGCTTTGCTTAATTTCTCTGATTAACTGCCGGGGCATCATCCACGGGGGAAAAAAAAGGCAAACAAAAAGCTCACGGCACGCGCTCCTGCACGGGTCGATTGTGGGAGTGGGTTAAGACCATTCACACACCGGCGGAGGCCGTGGGACGAGGTGTCACAACATTATATAACCGCAGCCGGCAGAGCTCAATCTTGGCCTAGCCCTGAGCCTCATTTACATGCTTTTTATTGCCACCACTCGCAATCACCTCACCTCACACCTGTCACCTGCAGACTGCGGCGACGGCGGCGACGGCTACGGCGGCGGCAGCTTCGACAGAGACGCCTCCGTCTGCGTCAGCGGCAGCTGTGGCCCCATCAAATCTGCGGCGGCCTGTCTCCTGCCGTTCATCCTGGGCTCCACGGCTCACTGCACCCCTGACGAGGACGTCGCCAAGCTGATGAGATTAAAAGCGAATTAAGCGCCAGAAACAACAACGAAAACGGCAACGACAACGACAACGGTGGCTAAAAAAATAAACGAACGACAAGGCAAACAGCGAAAAGCACAAGCGGAATTATGTTTATTTAATGTGCAGCACGGTGGATTTAATGAAGTCTTTAATTCTTAATGCAGGTTCATTGCCTATTTAAATGGCCAACAAAGCCTAGAGTTGGTCAACTTCTCTAATTCTGAATGAGCTTTGCCCACGGGGGCGGCGCCATCTTGTTCGTTCTTTCGATTTCATTGCCTACTTTGGGGCTGCTAAGCAAAATGAACCGGAAACGGAAGAAGAATTGGAATTGCACAAAATACTTGTGGGGAAATTTGATTTTTTGCACAATTGAACTAAACAAAGCTTATCAAAATAGTTTGATAAATAATATTGCCGAAAATTTTAATGAACACAAAGTATTCGTTTATGTTATGTTGCATTCATTAAATTGAAAAGAGATTAAAAAGTATTAAGTGCAGTTCACACACACTAAACAAAACAAGCAAATAAACACAATAAATGCCTAAATTACTTTCCCTTAGCCTTAGCTTTAATTTGTCCCAAAAATTAAAGTTTATATGATTGCAAACCCAGCCATTCATATGAATAACCATTAAACCGAAACTTCTGCAAAGGCTTAACACAAATTGAAAGCATTCCACCAGGCGCACACTTAAATTAGCATCTAAATAAATGACTGTCAGGAGGCATAAGGACCTTCACAAGCACACACAAACACACACTCCATCTCACGCAGAATTTTCCCTTTTTCGAAGCAACAATTTGTGTGTTGCCAGAAAACTTTCGACGTGATTGAAATGCTTTTTAATTTTTCATCAAAATCATTTCATTGCGTCAAAATTGTTTGAGTGCTTGTGCGCGGCATGATAATCCTTAACCCGCACACAACGCACACCCACCATATGTATATAACCCAACATATATCCCTATATTCACCCAAGAGCAGCGGAGACCTGGAACACGCCCCGAGCTTAACCTTTTTCGTGTGCTGCGATGGATTGGTTCACTTTTGCCATAATCATGCGATAGGGATTACAAGTCTCTGGCAGGGACACGAACTTTGGCCGTCATCAAGGAATCTACAGTGGGTCATTCAGCGAAAAGCTGTCTCTCAAGTCCAAAGTATTTCCAACTTTGCGAGGGCACTTTCTGTCCCAATCAATCATTGCTTAATTGCTGGGTCTCATTCAAAATTTATCGAGCCTATATATATCACCGATTCTACTGTTTCAGTGCCACTGTGTTCATGGCCGAAGTCAACTTTTGACGAAAATGATGGATTATCGCCTTTTGCGCTAACGTTCACATGTTTTTTTTTTATTTACTTGTATTCGAGGCACACTCGTTTGGTGTCCCAAGGCCTGACCCTTTTTTTGCGGCAGCTGTCTCCCATTGCCCCCGGCGGCAGGGGGAATTAATAAATGTAAATCCGCATGAGAGTGCCCGAAAAAAGCAGGCAACGGCAATGCTTAAGCCACACAAAAGACCGCACTAATCGCTTTTTTGTTCTGTTGCGGGTCTGTCCGGGATTTGGATGGGAAATGTAGGAAAGGGTTCCGGGCTCCCAGTTTCCAGTTTCCAGATCCCAACTCCCAGCTCGGAGCTGCAAGTTTGAGGTCATGGGGAAAAAATAAGAACCAATGGCCGGACGGGGACACAACTTTTACACAGCTTTCGCTATTTAATCATTCAAATTGACTTTTTTCTTGCCTGATGGACGTTAATTTTGAAATCCCTTTTTAAACGCTGCCCGCTCCGCTCCACCTGCCGCTGCCAAGTCCGCGGTTGCTCCGCAACTTCGCTTTACGCTCGCGGCTTATAAGTTTTTTGGCCTTCGCTCATTTTATTTTTTTGCACGAATTTCCTTTTTGTTTTCCGCCAGCGCACTTAGAATGCGCTGAGTTTGCATTTGGCTTTCATTTTAGCATTTTGCCGAGTGCCTTTATTCTAGCCCTCCCTCGGTCCGAGTTCCGAGTTCTTTTTAGTTTTTTAATCAAGATGTTTTAAATGCGGCCACGCCAGTGAATGATGGATTCCTTTTTGTCTCCCTTTTTTTTCCTCTGCTGCTGCTGGCCCCACAAAGTAAACAGAAAGTTGGTTGGTGGGTTCGGCAAAAGATTTATGCAGATAATAAAATGAGTCTTCGAATGAATAATCAAGTTTTGCATGGCTGGCTAACGGTCCCGCTCATAATTAAGGTCCGTCCTTGAGCCAAGCTCGGTTGGCGGCCGTTCTGCTTGCCCGATGATAGCGTAACTTTTTGAAAAGCCAGTACAAATCAAGGACTGCAGCATTTGGACGGGTGGACTCCTTAAAGTGGTCCGGCAATTTAACCTGAGTTACCTGGACAAACTTTATAGAAAATGAAATTTTCTAGTGCTTCAGCGTTTTATTACCGTTCGTTCGTTCGGTCGGACGGGGTTTATTGTTACCTGCATTCCACGGGCAGCTCAGGACAATGGGACAATAAAATGTCGCGAGCAGCGGGCGGCCATAACTTAGCGGAAACTAAAGAAGGCCAAACACGGTTGGCGGGAGAGCAAGTGCAACTTGTTAGACTTCCCCGGACTCAGACTCCGGGCCACCTAAGGCTTTTTGTTTTTATTAAGTTCCGTGATAAATGCGATTTTTACGCACAGCTGCAGCGACCACGGCCGGGGGGAAAGACTCGTATTGCAGTCGCGGCATCCGTCAGTCCGGCGGACACACTTGTTGCCATTGTTGAGATACGAAATTAACTTTTACGCTTTATTACCGCAAGAATGGTGAAACAAAACAAATCTTAAGTTGCAGCTGCACTTCGCAACTCCATAAACTTCTGTTGTCTGTTGCTGTTGCTGCTGCTGCTACTGCTGATGTTGTTTCTGCATTGCTTCTCCCGTTGTTGTCTCTGTTTTATTTGACTCTGTTTCCGTCGTCGCCGCTTTTTGTCGCCGGCATCCGGAGGCCATCAAAATTGCCGGAAGCGCGAGCCGGGCAGTCAGTGGCATTGTCATCAACTCAATTACATTTGCGACTCCTTGCCCGGCAGCGGCAATTGCAGCAGGGAGTGGAGGCGGGGCGGAGCAGGAGCGGCCGCGGGAGAGATGGAGTAGCAGAAAGGAAGCTAGACGCGACTCGGCTTTTGTCCACTGACGGATGACAGAGCCTTCTAAACAAGCCGCACAATACGCGCGGCGTCGCTGGCTTTTATCTGGCCACGCCCGCCGGTGCCTCCTCCCTGTCCCGCCCAGAGAGCTCCATTGTGTCCTGTCTCGTGTGACGGATGCGACAGGAAGCGCTGCGATTCTTGATAGCCAGCTAGCGGCAGTACAAAGGCGCACACCAGGAAAAAAAACACAACATGCGGCCAGGAGATGGAGATGGAGTTGCAGCTGGAAGCTGAAAGCTGAAGCACCTTTCCGTGTATCTATCGCGCCATAATTTACTGCTTCCCTCCTGCGTCGCCTGTAATCTATGGCCACGTTGTTGCTTCGGCGGCGGAAATGTTTCACAGAGATTAGCACAACATGTCAACATTTTGATTTACCTGCATGCCCGGCGATTGAGCCGAACGCAGCCCCAAGAACTAAGAAGCTTAGACTTGGGTTTCCATCGCATGTCGAACCGGCTTCATTAGCCGGCTTTACGTTTGCCTCGCCATTTCCAATGAAAATTGAAATGACTGCGACACTGCATGCCAGCGACAGGCGGCCAGCTCGAGGCGGTCCTTCACAGGATTTTCAAGGCACAGGTGCGTCTCGTTGTGAACCAGGTGAGTGTCCTTGCGGTGCCATCGCTGGGACCTGCTCGTAGTATCGTTTGTCCGCAGGCAGGGCCTCAGAGTGACCTCATGGTGCAGTTCCACGCCCAGGCAGAACTCCCGCTGAGTGCTTAGCTGCCCGGTGCTGCGAAACAGGCTCCACTGGGTGATGTCATCGCGGTAGCAGTTCACCAGGATCAACTGCTGGCGAGAGTCCTTAACCCCGGCATGGTGCAAACACCGATCCTCGTTCCTTAGCCTCCCCGTGGCAGCAAACTCATAAAGCATGGAACTGAGAAATGGATGACAACGGTTATTTTTATATTAATAATACCTCACATAACAGGCCACAGAGAGGAAATTTTAAGGAAATATAAATTATTATGGGTAATTTTTATAGAAATTTCTAGTGAATCTTCATTAATCTAGCTTAAAAATTGGTTTCACATTAATTTTTTCATGAAATGTTATTTTCAAAAGCTCCTATTCTATTTTCGTAATATTTTCTCCCAGTGCACTGACCTTAGTTCGGGACTGACATGCCGCAGATACCAATCGAAGCGATGACACTGGAGCTCCCTCCTCAGTTGATGCAGCTGGTGGTAGGTGTAATTCAATGGAATTCGCCTGGCCGCCGGCTTCAGTGCGTAGAACATATTTTTGTAGTCGTCCAGCCAGGACTCGGCTATGATTTTTGAGTTGCTGGAGGGGGCGGCGAGTCCAATCAGCATGTGATAGGAATGTTTATATTAAACAGACGCTGTGATGGAGTAAATTGAAAAATTCCAGAGGGCAGTGCGGCCATTTCACACCTAATCCCCTCGACCTCGACTCACTGCAGATAGGTTGCCTGGGCGGGGCTTAGTTCCTGCTCCTGCTGCTGTTCATGGGATTGCTGCGGAAAGTCAAAGGCATGGTGCCGGCGAAAGATATGTCCGATTCGACTGCAGGGCACGATCTCAATTTGTCCGCCGCAAAGCCACAATTTAATGGCCAGCTCGATGGACTCACCGCCCCAGATCTGCAAGGATAAAAGCCCAACTGGGGCACTGAGTAAATTCGGATCGAAATGCCAGTGGCACAACCGATGTCAGTGTCAGCCTTAGTCCGAGAAGAGCCACATTCCTGGCTTCGACACTAGCAATTAGAGTACTTGACACCGGCTAATTAGCTTTTCTCACCTTTAGATTCGAGTTGAAGCCGCCAAGCTTAAGGAACCGCTCGCGTGACATCATCAGCACGCCCCCAGAGAAGACGGGACTCCTGAAGGGCGATTCGGGCAGCTCTTGGCTGGCCAGCTCGCGTTTTAGCCAATGGAAGTGCAGGGACCAATCGAAACCACCCTTAAGCATCTCGTTACCCTTCTCGTACCTCAAAGTGACGGGGTCAATGGGGTCCAGCACGGGACTGACCGCCAGATTGGGCCTGAGTGTCAGTTGCTCCAGCAGGGGTTCCAGCCAGCCCTCGTTCACCTCGCAGTGGCTGTCCAGGAAAAGGATGTAGTGGCCGCTTGCCAGGCTGGCGCCCATATTTCGTGACCGAATCAGACCCCTGCGTTGTTCGTTGGTCAGGAGAATGAGCTTCGAGCGAGCTAGTTCACCCAACCAAGGCCGAAGGTCGTCGTAGAGAGTTTCTGTTAATAAAGTGTTTAGTAGTAATGGTTGGGAAAGAGTTCAATAACCTACTGTCCTGGCTGGCATCGTCAACGAGTATGATCTCATGCAGATAGTCCGTGGAAGTGCGGCTCAGCAAGGAGACTATGGTGCGCAGCAGCATAGAACGTGCCTCATTGTGGAAGCTGATCACCACACTTACTTGGGCTTGCCAGGAGGGCGGCAGGCTGTATTTGTGGGTATAACAGCTAACGGGGTTCGCTCGTTAAATAATTATATAACTTATTTGTGTATATAACAAAATATACCTACCTTGCATGCCTTGTTATGGGTAATTCTCTGATTGCTCCCAAAGTATCGCTCAGTTGAAGATTGTATTGGTAAAACTCCTCAGAGCGTTCTGGCGTACGGGCAATAAATTCCCCCCAGCCAATGCCATTTTCATGAGGTAACCACTAAAATACAGCCTAATTTATTCTATCTTCAAATATTTTAAGAAGAATTCTTCACTCACTTGGCTTGTAGATACTTCCTCCAAGATCCTATTGCGCAAAATCACCAGGAAAAACAAAAACTGGCAAATGACACAGATGAAAATATAAAAACTCCAACGGCGTGGCAGAAGGTAACCCCTGCCACCGAACATGACAAATATGTCGAGCAACTGAAGCCTTTCCAAGTTTTACACCGATTCCGCATGGCGTTCCAAGTGGTCACAAGTCGGTCTGGGAACCAAAGCGAAACTAAATCGCTGAGATTAAGACTTCACACTTACCGCTTCTAGCTTTAAAGCGATCGGTGTGACTGAAGAAAAAAAAATGTGTGCTTATTATCGCTGCCAACAAAAAAATAAGTTTGTGGTTTTCGTGTTTATCAAATAAATATGTGTCGTCACATGCATAGTGAGCGATATGTGAAGATAAATAACTATTATTAAATGCCATGCTAAGTAAATATCAAATAAAAAATCATTTTCAGTTTATTTTTTGTGGCAAACATCAACGCTTTTTCAACAATTTTTTTCATTTTTGCCTCATATCAACGCTCTCTGTCACATTCTGTCATTGATAAATGCTCGATAAGTTTGGCAAATATTTGTGTGCAGCTCGCAAGGTGTTAATTGTAGCCAACGAAACTATCTATTACGTATGAGCTGTCACGGTTCCGCAGAGAGTAGGGAGGAGTGGAGGGCACGCACGAAAAAAAGTGCGAAAATTCATTAAAACATTTTGTATTTGACTTTTGATGGGGCAGAGGAAGAGAGCTATTTGTTTACATTATTCCTGCATTATAATTGCATTATTTTCCATGGCATTCCTGTGCACAAGAAGGGTGAATATTTTGCAATTCATTTTTAGCTGGGCAATTAATTGACTGTAATGATTTGCGCAATTTCCCACCACTACCCCGAACCCATCACCCATCAATAAGCCGCCTTCACCCTCCTGTGGCCCAAATAAAACACAAAATGACTTGTTCCCCGTATGCAAATAATTGCTGTTGATTCGATTTGCGACATGATAATGTGATATACAAGCAAATATAGACTATTTTCTATGTCAATCAGTTGATGGCAAATAAATTGACGGGGAAGGAGGGGTACATGTGCCGGAGTGAATTAAATTGGCTACCAAATGGCCGGCGCTTTCATTGAGTTGAGATTCAGTGGCTCGGTGCTGGTTTCTCGCCTGCACTCGCATATTGGCATTGGCTTTTATGGCCTTTTGTTGCTGCCATAAATATTTCAAAGACCAGCGTCGCGTCGGTTTCCAGGCGCAGAGGAGAGAGAGGGAGCACCAACAGCAACAGCAACAGCAACAAAAAAAAAGATGAAAGTTGTAACAACTGCTATCCATCCGCACAGGCACATATAGCCATGTAGCCATGGACACTACGGAGGGAGCATGAGCATCGTCCATATTGGCTGCTGTCCGAGTGGTTTGTTGGCCTTCCTTCCTTCCTTCCTTCTGCCGCTTTCCCGCTTTCGCTCGGGTGATGTGATTTTATTTAAAATTGTTAGGCAAAGCGGAAGTAACTCATTCAGTTAGCAACAAAATCAGGGGCCATGCTCCGGCTAAATTGGAGTGTGACTTCCGCATTGCATTAGGGTTATACTTAGTTGTTGGCCGCTGGCTGATTGACTTACGTGCCCCTCGTTGTGCCCTTCGCTTTCGGTTTGCCGTGGCAACGTTGTTTCTACGTGCAGCGGAAATGCATTTTTCCAGTCACGTCTCCACCACTCAGACAGACGCCAGCCGGATCCCAGCTTCGGCATCAGCTCCTGGCCCCCGCTTCTACTCCTGCTCCTGTTCCTGGCCAGGTAAGACATACGCCCCCACTGAGTGGCAGCGACGGCCAGGGGATTCTTTTGTTTTCGGCTGCTTGGCGTGGGAATTTATTAAGCCGGGCGTGATCTATGCGCCCGAGCTGCCTGAATTAAAGTGCTTTGTAATGAATGCAGAGCTGCCAGGGATATAGGGATTCTGTATAGATATGCTTCCCCCGGCGCCTAATTGTATGCTGGGTCGCGTGTGCAGCTTAGCAATTAAGCGAGGCAGTGAGCAGTCGCCAGATTCAAGGGCGGCAAAATGCGATATTCAATATGTTTTCAATTTGCCGTTTTTCTTTTCCTTCGCGCTGTGTGTGCTCGCCTCCTATCAAAGGCAATCGCAAAAAGCCGTAAAACAAATAAAAATAAAACGAAATTATGCCAATAAATGAATTATAAGGCGCACGCACAACGCGGCGTATACGCAACGCTAGTCAAAGGAACGGGCGACAATGCCTAAGTGGCATGTAAATGTGTGTCAGCGTCTATGTGGCATGTCGTTGTGGAAGTGTGTGAGTGTGTGCCACCATGATTATTATATGGCCACTCACAGATGCACACACATTCTTGTTCCTGTGTGCGTTATGATAATGTTAACAGCCCCGGCCGAGGCTTCTAAAATTTTATTAGCAGGCAGCTTATGGAACTTTGAAAATAATAACAAAAGCATCGCTAAAACCAGCAAAAAAAGAGTGCCTGTGCCCCTCTCTCTCTCGTCTTTCTACTTCTTGTGGCTCCTTGTTAGCCATAAAGAATATTGAGGAAATTGCTTTCTTTGCACTCGAAATGCTCAGCAGACTCAGCCGCTTAGCAGGGTGCACTCATTTCGAAATTGTTGCGTATTATCGTAAAATTTTACGCACACCCACATGTCCTTGCTAGCGCGCACACACACATGCACACACAGTGGCTGCCAAGGACGTGAGCACACATACAAATGCGTTTCAGTGCACAGAAAAAAATTAATAGAATTCAATTACTGTTGATGTCCTTTCAGTGCATTTACATATAAAAAACAAGCATTGCAAAGTACATATGAATACGAATCTCTTTTTACCCTTTATGAAATAGGATCTTATCTTAATTAAATTAATTAAACTAACCAGAAACACATTCTGAAAATATTTAAATTTAATACAATATCCTTAGCTTGAACGGAATAAACGTAATATAAAAAAGCGAATATTTATAATAAATATTTGGCTTTATATATAAAAATATTTTATTAAGGTTACCAGTAGAAGTAAACACATATTTAAATAGGAAAAGGAATATATAATCATCAGTTTATTTACAAAATTCTTGAATAAATATTGAATATTTATTTTACGTTTTTTCTGGGTAATTTTTGTTTTTCGTGTTGAATTACATTCCTCGTTTGCCATTGTTTGAGTCCTCCCAGGAGCAGACGACCGCATTTAGCTTGACAAACATTTCCATATCCAGCTGCAGCCCCACATACGGCCTGCTTCTAAGTGCGTGTGGCAGTTGAAAATATTTGCAAAACAAAAGAAAAGATTGCGAGGCGCAAAAAGTGTGCTTGTTTTGGCCCATTTTATGAACTGCGGTCGCGCCCTTGAATTATTTAGTTTAATTTGCGAAAGTGCTTCTTCCATAAAGTGATATGCGGCTAATTTGCAAGGACCTCTCCTGCCATTGGGAGACGCCAAATCGCTGAAAGAAGATCAAAAGGGAGGAGGAGTAGTAGAAAGCACAGGGAACACATGGACAGAAATATAATTTCAATGATTTTCCATTTCGATTTTAGGAGTTTACGGGGGACGAGAGGCAGCAAAACCATTTTAATGATGTTTACACAGTTTGTATGCGCCCGTCAACATTTATAGCCACATCCATGTGCTGCTGCCTCTGTACATTCGCATTCACATTCACAGTCGCAGTCACATTCACAGTCACAATCACAGTCACATTATGTGCTTTATTGCGATTGACTAGAACTTTTCACTATGCCCGACGGAGTACTTTAGTTGATGACATTATCGCTGCAATACAAAAGGTTTTTGCCACTGCCACTTCATCCCAGTGTTTGTACAGCTTCCCCGCCGCCATTCATTCGGCCCGGTTTTTGTCAATGACACTGATTCAGAGCCGAAAACGGAGATGGAGATGGAGATGGAGACTCCTGTTCCCATTCCTCCAGTGAATGTTGCTAAGCGTCTGCGCGTTTAATGGCTCTCGTTGGGAACTTTGATTTGGCATTGGCACAGGCAGCAGCAGCAATTTTTCATTAATTTGATTGAACCTCAGCCTGGCGAGCGGAAATGAGGCAGAACAATTTAATGTCATATTTGGAAAGCACGGCCAAAAGAAGCAATGGCTTTTGTTTGATGTTCGTCTGTCTAAGCCTGGTTTGGGAATCGTTTCATTTATAAGAGAAATGTCTACACATTGCGTAAAGTGATTATGATATAAATTACTTTCAAATAAAACTTTTACTTAGTTACGGTGGCCTCGGAAGAATAAATAGGTGTTTGTGCCAATTCAAAATGCTAAAAGGAAGTATATTTTAAGAGGATCAAGGTAAAATATAAGAATTTAAATGGGACACATGACCAGCCCGGCTTTATAGTTTCCGACAGTCAATTGTTTACATCTAAAAAATAAATTTAAACGAACAAAGGAGTTAGAAAGCTTAACTCAATTTTAACAATTTCCAAATCAAGACCAGTGAATAAAAAAGAAATGTGGGAAAATCTTCATATATTTTTACAACAATCAGTGGACACTAATCCATGCTTCTCGTATGCTTCCATGCCGTGTTGAAGCCCTCTTTAGGAGATTGGGAATGATTCGTGGTGCATTTCGAACCTTTTGTGATCGGCTGCATAGTGGCTGGGATGGTAGCCGAAGTGCGGGCGCCAGTCACCCCTTTGATATTTACTTCTATAATGTTTCCTTGGCAGAAGAGTAACATGGCCAAAACACAGCAAGGCCAGGATGATAATCTTCAGTTCTAACATGTCTACAGCTGATTTAAACTTAGATGATTCAAGTTCTGCCACCAAGTCCCAAGCAGCCAAGTGCTGTTGAGGTGACCCAAGTGCTCTTAAATTAACCAATGCATACTTGAATTTACTGGAACGAATCCATTTGCTTTATTGCATTATTAACGATACAAATAAAGTTGTAAGATGTTAAATTTTAAAGTTAAATGTATAGAATCATTCTGCATTACAATATTGTTTGCTCTATATCGAGTTTTTCTATTAGCTGTATGCCATTCATCGCCAATTCTTTGTCATAGATAGTAGAGTACATGGCGAGGCCCGTGAAAGTGGGACAGTTAAGACCCGCCACGTTCACTCCACATATCATGTTGTTGTGGATGAGGGGATTTCCAATTGCTTTCTGACAATCTTTGGTGTACCTTTCATTTCTAATGCAGATCATGGTATCCTTAACTATTTCCCCATGATCGTCCTTCAAGCGGTAGCGGCACTCATGCACCGGAAGGGTCATAGAATGCCAAGAGTGAAAGCTATGCCGCTTCCTCATCCAAATGGGCATCTCGATCGGGGCGTTGTCCTGGAGCTTGGTGTTGCAGAGCTGGGCAGCGTCATCCTTCAGTACAGAGTCCTGCGGACTCTTGTCGAGGGCAATGATGGCCAACAGGGAGTCTTCGCTAAGCACGACGCTCCCGTTTTGGTTCCTTCTAATCCCCGTAAGTGTTTCATTCTTGAACGTCTTCATGGTCACCACATCCGTTTTAATTCCATCGAAGCAGGCCATGGCGGTAACGACTATCGACTCGGTTATCTGTGTGCCCACGCACTTGTACTCGTTGTCGTGAAGTATGCGAACTAGAAGCTTGTGAAGCATCACCTTCCTGCGGGACCTGTTGAGCAGGATCTGTGGTTCCTTGGACTTGCCGTAGGTTTTATTACTCCTAATGTCTAGACTTCCGTGGTCTTCCCCCATGGTTCTTTGAAGGTGATGAGCTTTGAAGTCCATCTGCGTCCTTGGGCTATGACGTCTGTAGTCCATCTGTTTCCTTAGGGTGTGCTGAGGCTTGTAACCAGAAACCATGTAGCGGTGAAAATGTGATCCGGCCTCAGCTTCCAAAACAGCAGAGAGGACGACTTGAAAAATCCAGAACAAAAGCAGCCCCATGATTTGAAGGAAAGTCCGAGAACTGGCCAAAACGTCGTAACCAGTATACCAATAAGTCTATCAAATCGGTTGGACATGCATATGTGAGATTTTTAATGCCTCAAAGCTGATTTATAATGATAACACATTTCAACATGAAAGCTATATGCATACATTTAACTCAATTGACAATAAGTTTATAATTTTTACTGACACCTTCAGCAGTTTGCTTTATAATTATCTTCAAAACTTATCTAGATATTAATTAATTTTTAATCTTCGGCTTGTCAACATTTTGTGTCTCGGTATCGTTAAGCTGGGCAGCACCTTGTGTCTCGGTATCGTTATGCGGGGCACCAATTTCTATCTCGGTTTCGATATGCTGGGGAACACTCTGTACTTGGGTTTCGTTAAGCTGGGCAACATCCTGAGCTTCGGTGTCATTAAGCTGGGCATCACCCTGTGCTTCGGTTTCGTTAAGCTGGGCAGCACCCTGTGCCTCGGTGTTACCAACACTTTGTATCTCCGAATCATTAAGCTGGACATTTTCCGCCTTGAATTCCGGACCCACGTAGAAATTTGGTTGCATGGTGATCAAAGACTGAACCAAAGGTGACGGAGTGCTAGAGTTCGAGGCATTATACGGACCCGTATGTGTGAACGCCCTCAAGGAATCCGTGGCCACCTGGATGAATTTGATAACAGGACGCATGGGTAGATAAAAGTCCATATTGACGGTTCCTATTTCATTGCTGCAATACTCGCCGAACATGTTAATGCCGGCCAGTTGGTTGCCAACTAAGAGCGGATCCCCGGGGCGAGTACTGCAGGCGGACCGCGGCGTGGTTCGCTTGTTGCGGACGCAGATATAATTTGTTTCATCAATGGGAAATTGGAAAAGCTCCGTCATTGTGTAGTAGGTTTGGCACTGCCCTTTGTCAAGGATCACAGTATCCATATGCTTGACCTGAAAGTTTTGTGGATCCAAGAAAGCTATTTTCACTTTATCTCCCACGTTGGGCACTTTGTTGTAAATGTTGATGTGGCGATAATAATTCCGATTCAGTTTAGATGCCAAGCCCAGGAGGGCCACGGAAGTTGTATTCTTTTCAACAGGCATAAAGAAGTTGATCACAGGATGCGGGTCACTCATCGCAAACTCACCGCCCGTCACGACACCCATGTCACTGGCCTTGAACACAGTCAGTTTCAATTGGTCTTCGACCTCCGATCGAAAGCATTGCGCTGAGGTAATCACCATCCGGTACGAGATTAAAGCTCCCGAGCAGATCATGGAGGAACGGTGCAGTATGTGGACATAGTAACTAAGGTCCTTTTCCGGATCGAAGGGATGGAAAGTCCGTTGGGCTGTTTGGGGCATTGCAGCGTCCTTTTGCTCGAGTGCTCCGCGTTGATGGAAAGTCCGGTGGGCTGTTTTGGACATTACAGCATTCCTTTGCTTGAATGCCCCACGTTGATGGAAAGACCGGCGAGCTGTTTTTGGCCTTTCAGCTTCCCTTTGCTTGAGTGCCCCGCCTTGGTGGAAAGTCCGGTGGGCTGTTTTTGGCCTTTCAGAATCTCTTTGCTCGAGTGCCTCGCGATTGTAGTCCACGTGATCTTTACTACTATGTCGTCTATTGTAATATGTCGGGCGATGGTAGTTCTCCATGTATTGCTTCAGCCAAATGGAAGAGCTGTAGTCCAGGACTAGGACCAGCAAAAGACCTACCATTAACAAATGCATGTTGAACTGCGATTGATATTAAGCCAAGGAACTGATATGGTTTCACCTAGATTACAGATTAAAAGGGGGTAATATCCATAGAAAACTTAATTAGTTTCACTTACTTAGGGCTATTTATTCACTGAAAATAAAACTTTATAACTGTAGATGTTCACTGAAAATAAATCGTAATAGCTGTAAGAATGGATAATAACCAAGAATATTCATAAAATGGTTGCTATATAAAATCTAAATTATGAATGCCTTTATAGTATATATTGAACTTAACACCAGTATTAATCTCTATACCCTTTAATACGATAATAATATTCTAATATGCAACTAAAAACGTCAAGTGCATTTCTTAGCAATTTCCTGTTCGTACCACTTCCGGCTAACGGTTTTTCCTATCAGAATCTGCAGCAATATTAATTAAAAATGTAGATGAAAGCCAATCGGAAGACACCTTTCCTCTTTCTCTCTGTCGTTTTCTTTTCGCTCTCGGTTCCCCTCTTGTATCCTGTGTACGTGTCCTTTATTTGCCGTGACTGGCATTGTTTTGGCATTTGCATTTTTTGCAGCATACTTTTGTGCGCGCCGAAAGTGTATGGCACCCAGGGACAAGGCATTGGGATGTCTCCAGGCAAGCAGCCGGAGCTGCGCATTGAATTATAAACCAAGCATCGATGGCCGTCATTTAACTCTTGCCTTTCTGCCGAGTAGCCAGAGTCCTGACAACGCCAGACGACATTGTGCCGGATGTGAAAGGCTTAAAAAGGCTGGCTGGCAAAGGTATGTGCGCAAGATGACTGCAAAAAAAAAATGCGCCGTACAACGAAGGACATAGATAATTAATTTGCTTTGATTACAGTTCTCTGGGAAACCGGCAAAAACTGATTCAGACCAGGCCAGCACCGTCTCTGAAGTGGACTGGCAGACGGAAATTGAAGTGTTTGTAATGTATGCGAGAGAGGCTGGCCCTGGCGGTGGCTTCTTAGCCTGCGGCAAGAAAACCGATGGGCCAAAGGCACTTCCACTTCCATCTGGCTCTGGCGTCGACAGCAAAAAGTGACAGCCACGTTGGCAGGCTCTATGACTACGACGGCGGCGACGAGTGCGTTTAATTGATGGGCAGCCAAAGGCTTTTCCATGCAAATATGTACGAGTTACTGACTGGCAACGAGGGATGGCTCTGCATTTCGCAGGCAGCCTGCTGCCGGGTCGGGTTCGCTCATCAATTATTTAAAATATGCTACACTTGGCACATAACTTGACTGACAAACATGTGTTATTTCGCCGGCCCGTAAGCCGAGCCAGTGGCCATAATAGCCGGTCATTATGTTTATGTGCCGGCGCTAGGGGACATGACCGGAGCAGCCGCACACCTGACTCGTATCCGGGAAAAAAGGATACGGGGCCCGCGCTCAACGACCTTGTCGAAATTTATGCGTACGTGCCCGGCTGAAAAAAACGTGGTCGACGACAACCAAACCTCGGGTCATTTATTATTAGCTGTAAAATGTGAGTCCGCTTCGGTTTGCTTCCGCCTTTAGTTTGGATTTTAGTGTTCTAGGGAGCTGGCGATGCTATCTATAAATAATCTCAAGTTGCCAGCTATGAAATCTGAAGGATGTGATTCTGAAACTCAAGCCAAGTAGCGATTTGATAGAGTGCGGTGTGTGAAATTAAAGAGAAAAAGTAAAACACGGACTTCTTAACTACCTTAGAAGTCTTGAGCTACGTAGGTATCTGTGAAGGGTAAAAATATCCCTCAAACTCGTACCATTAGCTATAAATATTTCACAAATCAACAATATCCAACTACAGCTATCTTACTTCCATTTTTCGACAGGATTTCGGACTTCTAAGGACAGCTTTAGCTCAATACTATTAATAGTTGTTCCTGCAGTTAGCAAATGAAAGTATAATAGTTATTTTATAATTGATTTCGTATTTGTATTTGTATTTTCTTCCATTTTCTTTGTCACACTCCCCATGCAAAACCAGTTGTGATAAAACTAAAGCACTATTATTTACCTAGCTTAAGGGTAGATTTCAGCAAGGGCGTCGTTCGTGTTTTATCCAAGCGCTGTCGACGGCAAATTATATGTCACTCACACGCCATGTAAGCCGAGCAAAGATTTTGCAGCTTATTATGCAGCATGACGCAATGAAAAACACAGGGGAGCCTGCGATGGAGTTGAGCTTATTTGAATTTACAAGTTGCCGACGACGACGACGACGACGACTAATGGCAAATTCAATTTCAAGCGGTGCCAGCCGGAGTGCAGAACGCTTTAAAGGCAATCAAAGACAGTTGCCCAACTCGCAGCTCGTTCTCTGGATCTGGGATTTGGCTGCAGGGTCAGCTGGGCGAGTGCATTTGTCTTGAGCAGCAGCAGCTCGGACATGGACACGGCAAAGGGCGAGTTGCGATGGACACGAAATGCCGGCGGCCCGAAAAGTGGATGCAGCAGGAGAAAGGAGTATGGAGTTGCAAGGAGCTAGTGAGAAGAGCGATCTCAGCGGTGGCGGCTACGTCTTTGATTGCTCCGGCTCTTCCACTCCTGTCTTCCACTCAAGCACAGTTCGTTGCACATTTGAACATACCCTCGGAAAATAAATGCAAATTTAGCCATGGCAAACACTCGTACTCGTACTCGCACTGGCACTGGCACTGGCAGTGGCTCTGGAACTGGAACTGGAGCTCGCCCACTGGCCAGGACATGCGCTGCTCCTTTTACTGCCGCCGCTGCACATTTCCCGAGTGCCAAAGCGCTGCTCTATTTCGCTCCAGTCGCTGCCCCTCCGCCCTGCTCTTTCAACATATTTGTATAAATTTTCGATTTTCTGCTTCAATAGTCTGCTGGCGTTCTATAGCTGCTGCTGCTGCTTTTCTACTCGCTCCTCTTCACTTTGTTTATGTCTCAAGAATTCAATATTTTTTCAAACTATTTCTGCTGTTTTCCTCGCTTTTGCTTTGTTGTTCTCTCCTCTCGGTTCTCAGCTCTCGGTTCGATATATAGAATTACTGCCAAAGGATTGAAAACATCCAAGCTCACGCACACTTCTCTGGGTTTCGTTTGAGAAATCCTGGGGGCAAGTTAAAGTAGTTTATCGGTTCGATTTGAGGTGTGGAAGAAGCTCCTGAATTTACTTTTCACTCTCACATTTTATATGCTCATTAAATTTTATTGCTCTTATATAGTTCTAAGTCCCTAACAGCACGCAGAACTCGTTTTGTTTTTGCCATGAACGTGCTTCAACGCTGCTGCCTGCTGCCTCATGCCTGATGCCTGATGCCTCCTGGGCGGTGCCTGTGCTGCCGTTCGCTACTTAATGGCTAATTAGTGGTATAATTTACACCTTAATGACTCTACAACAATGCCCAGGCATCTAGGGCGGGAGCAGCTCCGGCCAAGAAGCCACAGTCAGGAGGGAGCCTGAGCCGAGCCGAGTCGAGTCGAGACGAGTCGAGCAGCTATCTAGTTTAATCCCAGCGCCTTGTAACATGCTCCCAGCCTCCCAGTCCGCAGACTCTGCCAATCTGCAGGCTCTGGTTGGAAGCATGGCCACATTTTATCGCTCGTATGTCTCATATGTATGTATGTACTTTGCTTTATGTGCAAATCAGCGTCCATTAATAAAGACAGCCAGCGAAACGTTACGCATACGCCGCGTTGCATTAATCACGGCGAAGGATACACTCACATGAGCCTATGTATTGTGAGCCTCAGCAGCGTGTTAATTTCATCGCAAATGCCTTTTTCAGTATGAAAATTTATGTCTGCCATTTTAGACAGTTTGATTTATGACCTCGGCTCTGGGTTAAATCGCGATTCGGTGAATTTATTCCCATAGCTGCGGCGGCTTTAACCACTAAGCGGAATTTCCTGAAAATAATACACATACTAAATCAATTAATTAGTTGATTGCGGAAACGCATATTCATTCGAGCTCCGAGTTCCATTTTACCAAAGCCTTAACCCTTGCTAGACTTCATATGTTGCTAAACCCGGAGGGCAAAATTACATATCAATATTTTGCTCAACAAAATTGATTGACTTGCATGCAAGGCGAGGCAAAAATGTTGTCACGCATTCTAAAATTATTCAAAATGACACACAGCTCGCGTACACACACTCACACACACTATGTGTGCACCTGACAAAGGCAACCTGCATAGCTGAACCCCGCAGTTCGCAATGCAATTTGCAAATTGCCATAAAGCAGCAATTGTGTCAAATATTTTAATGCAAAAAGGGTCACAGCAGGAGCGCTCACGAGGAGCTAGTGACTGGCAATAGTTGAGTGAGTGAGTGCAGTACATGCATTCATCGACTCATTCGAGGAACTCGCTAATGGCAACGCCACGCTGCGTATACGCAATGCGTCAGCTCCTATGACATCAGTCGTCGCCTTTTCAAATAAATTCACATTAAAGCCAAGCAGCTATCGGAATACTTATCGCGACTCCTTCAATTCCGCCCCAAAAAAGATCAATTACGGAGGAACATAAATCCGTTTAGAACCACAAAATCTAAACGGCTCGCCTTGAATAAAACCAAGCTTCACTACCAAGCTGGGCAATTCAATTTTTATTTTCTATTTTTTTATTTATGGCCACGGTCCTTAAACCAAAACTCAAAATATATATATTTTTTGGGCAGAGGACGACGGCAATGCACAGCGACAGCGAGGACAATCGGCAGCGCGTTAAAAACAACCGAAAATATTACAACATTTTAATAGCGAAAATGAAGATTTATTGCCGGCGACGTCGGCGTATGACGCCGCCAAAATGTACCACAAAAAACGGGGAGCTCAACCAAAAAACGCGTTTAAAATAAGAGTAAAACAAGGGGCGTCTGACCGGGAGAATAAGGAAGTAAAGGCTGAGATTTATCTATGAAATCGACGAAGAGTGACTACATAACTATTAATTATCAATGAAGATGCTAAAGGATGTTATTTTTAAGATTTTCGAATTTATATAATTCTTACGAAAAATTATCGTTTAAATCTATATGAAAAAATTTGTAATTATATAGATTTTACTAATCTAATTTGAAAAATTTTATAACTAATAACGAACTTAAAACTTGAGGTACTTGTAACTTCTTTACCAAAATTTTATTAATTTATCTAAGATTAGATATATTCATTTATTTTGAAAGGCTTTCTTTACATATTTAGTACTTTTTAAAATTAATTAACAATTTAAACTTAAAAATTAAAAATTATATAATGCAAACCCATCAACCTTCTCAATTTTAAACTGTCCAGGGTATTGGGATCTGGAAAAAAGTGCAAAGTGTAAAAATCGCTGCCGCGTCACGTCACGTCAGCCGCATGATAGACCAGTCAGGGAGTTGACCGCCCTGGCCAGTGGGCGTGTCCAGCTGCGGAATGAGTCCCTTATCGCAAGCGTAGTTGTTGCTGCTGCCATTGTGTTGCTGATGTTGCTTGTGTTTCTGATGTTGCTGTTGCTGCTGCTGTTGTTGCTGCTGATGTTGCTTGTGTTTTTGGTGTTGCTGTTGTTGCTGCTGCTGATGTTGTTGCTGCTGGTGGTGCTGCTGCTGTTGTTCTTGCTGCTGCTCATGTTGTTGCTGTTGTTGCTGTTGCTGCTGCTATTGTTGCTGCTCTTGCTGTTGCTGTTGCTGCCGTGGTTGTCTGGGCCTAGCGCACGTCGCAGTTTGTTAGCTGCATGCGAAAGCGGCCCAAGAGCTCCGCCATCATCCCATTGTTTGTTCGCCCACTGTGCACACACACATACACACACACACACAACTGGGCGTGTCCAATCAAAATATGCAAATGCTTTATCCGTAAAACGTCGCTTTGATGGAATTTCGGCACATTTCGGCTCTCCGGCTGCTGTTGTTGTTTGCTTTGGTTTGGCTTGGCTTGGCTTGGCCGCGTTTGCCTTGTTTTGGCTGTTTGCAATTTTTCTTTTTTTTTTTTGTCGTCTAGCGGGGGATGGGATGGGATGGGTGGCGGCCCCCCCCGACAAATTAGCAGTAGTTTGCAGGCACACGTCAATCAGCGAGCGGGCCACGTTGCCTGATTTATATGCATAAATTTTCGCGTGCGGTTTGAGCCAGTTTGCGACGCTTTAATTTAATGTTGCCAACATTTGCGCGTCATTTTCGGTCAACCGTTTTTCAATAGTCATTGCCGGTAATGGGGGCGTGGCCTTTGGCAGGCAGGCAGGCAGGCAGTCAGGCAGGCTGATGATGAGCTCCGCCGAAATGTGAAAGCTCATTACGGCATCGGCCGTGGGCGTGTGGCTTTTGGGAGGAAGGCAGGCGGTCGACCGAACCTTATGGGTAATGAATTTATGATATTACTGGGACGGTCAAATAGTTGCGGCAATAATCCAGAGCATACTTTTGAGGGCGCCATGGCAGGCTTGCCACTCGCACTCCTAGGTAATTTGCCACCGAATATCCTTTGGTCCTTAAAATTGGCAGTTAATTTTGTGGTTTTCGCACTGGAACTCATTATTAGTCCATTGATTGCACTTCTACTGGCTCAGATTCGAATTTCACCAGAGAACCGAAAGGCCATAACAATGTTTTGTGCCATTGTAATTATGAAGTAACTCAATATACAGTGCAATTATGGTTGGCGAGCAGGAGCTGCAAGCGAATTCCAATTAGTTTCTGTTTTGCATTGGCAATTATTATCGAATTTGGACTAATATGCATATAACAATCGTTCAGTCCCAGTCATCCTGTAACTCAATCAATCGACGTGGGCTGATTTACGGAATATTTAGCTACAAAAGGTGACCTTAAATGGTCGCTGTCGGTCCATGTTTCGGGTGTTTAAACTCATTATTGATTCACAATACATGGCTTTTTTGTTTTACCAAATTAGAATGGGTAAACGTCTCCCCCCCTGGAGCTTCCGTTATCACCTCATTAAAATTGGTAAACCCACGCGCAGACATACACACTTCCGTTCTGGCCAGAATGAAATTTATAATGACAGCCACGGCGAGCAAACAAACAAACAAACAAATCACCCCCTCAGCTCCGGCCAACAATTATGGGCGGGAGTTCAACGATACAACTAAAATATATAACACTGGACAACGAGGTTTTTGGATTAGGAAAAAATGATTTCAATAGGGTTTTTATTTTAAGGATTGTATAATAAGAATTTTATTTAATGGAAGCAGCGGGATTTTTGCTCTAAAAATTCGTAATAATTTGTGACCACAGCTTTCAACGTTGATCATTTCCTCGCTAAAAGCTTTTCTCTCTCGGTTAGATCAGACTTTGCTCTCTCTTTTCTCATTAGCACGTAAGTTTCGTTTCAGCTGCACTCTCACAAAGTTTCGCATTTTATCTCTCTCCGAGTAAAATTAGGGCAAAGATCAAGAGAATCTTTTAACTTTCTTGGTGATCGCTCTGAGACAGGAATCATAAAATCTAAACGGTTGAGAGCATTTTTCTAGCTTTTTTTTCCCTAAATCAGCGATCTCAAACTTATTTTTATAGCTTTCTTACCTTAAAACAATCATCAATTTGTAGGCCAGTGCCATTAGCCAGGACCTCCCACACTGCATACATTCTGCATTTACATGTGTAAGTACCGATCCGTGTAGTTCTCACCACGCTGTGTGCGTCTGTTTGTTTGTTTTAATTAAAATTACAGAGCCATGTCTGTGGCCCCTGTCCGGTGTCTTTGTCCTCGCCTTTGTTCTCCTCCCTGGCTCTTGTCCGGCACTTTTAATGCTTTTTTAGTAAATAATTTATATTCAATTTTCAAATAAATTACAAACAAAAATAGTTAGCAAACAAGCGTCCGTTACCATGGGATGCGTCCGATTGGATTCGCCTGAAGTGCGGAAATAACAAACAAAACTAAAGTTTAAATGCAATATTTAAATCTATTTATATAGCATATATATTTGGTTATGAAAAAGTCAACAATTTATTTTTTATTATTGGTAGCTAAAAAGTGTGGAGTTTGACAATTGATTTTCCATTATCCCATTATGCTGGGCATACACACAGAGTGTTAGTGCATTTTCCATGGACATTGTCAGTGTCGGTTGTGTGTGTGGCTCCGTTTAGTGGCGTCGGGGATTATTATAATTGTGTAAGCTATTTAAGCATGATAAACACACGGTGTCACACTCGCCTATGTGTGTGTGTATGTGTATGAGTGAGTGAAAAAACACACCCACAATTGCATTGCCCACTCTGTGTGCGTGATTGTGACATGTGGTGGGCTTTGATATGGGATTTTCGTGTATGCGGCCTGGCCACCAACTGAATCTCTAACTCTGCGGTGTCCACCGAACTTGCGAATTCAAATTCAAGTGTCAAATTAGCAGAGCCCGAAGCCGCAGCAGCAGAAGAAGAAGAACTGAAGCCCTTAAATATTAACTCTTACTTAAAAATGTACACAGTGCTCGCCTGGCTGCCAATTAAACTAAAGTGTTGCGTTTTTGCCAACCATCTGGAATCTAGATTCCTGAATCCCGAGTCCAGGGCTTCGTCCTCCTTCTCCTCCTCCTTGGCCGCAGCATGCACACAAACTTCAAACTGCAGCTAGATAAACAGTCCGTCCTCGCAGGCGCAAATATTGGTAGTCTAACACAAAAGTTTTATGCACTAAAAGAACGCCTAACGCGGGGAAACCCAGGAGGAAGAAGGGGTTGGAAAAGTCAATTTTCACCCAAGTCGACGTTAGTTGAAAAGTTAGCAACACGAAGTAGTAGTAGTGGTGGGAGTGTGGAAAAAAGAACACGGAAAAGGAAAATGAAAGCCGAAACGAAACGTAAATTTTTATCTCTCTCTCTTACTGCACGGTGCAGTGCAAAAAGGTTTCGAGTGCAAAATAAAGTTACTTTGGCAATGCGATGCATCAAACCGCAAAACAAGATAATTTCAACGGTAAATAAATCACAGCCACGAGTCCTAGAGCCACCACGAGAGGGGTGGCAGCAGGTCCTGGCACCCCTGAGTAAGGTGGGAGTAGAGGTGCCAAGGGGTGCAAGTGCCTAGGTATACGGTTCAGTGCCTTGCCTCTTTTCGAGTGAAATCCTGTTCCCCAAAGTGAAACAACTGAAAAGTTTCAGGATGCACTCAAAGAAATTTAAATACATTTCGAGAGCTAGTAATATAACGAGATAATGTTGAACTTAACATTGAATATATACATTTAAACTTATAATTTGATTTAAGGGTACCTAAAAATAAATACATTTAAACTTCTACTTTGATTTTAGGGTGCCTAAGATGTAAAATAATTCAAAATAAAGACAATAAAATTATAGTTGCTATAGACAGTTTTTTCTTTGGTGTAAAGGGGCAGGCTAGTCCTGAGCCAAATCATTCCATTACCACCTCGGGTAACACTCGCGCGCATGTTGCACAAAAAGCTGATTAGTTGCCATTGTGCCACACACTCATACATACACACTCACACACCTAGAGGTGGCGATGCATTTGCATGGCTCACGGTTCACGGTGAATACGAGTCCTGGGCGCTGGCAATGCTTTCCTCCACTTGCACCCGAAGGATTAGCCCGATCCGCGCGATTCCCAGCTCACTCACAATTCACTCTCTTTTATTGCGAAATTATAGAATTTCTCCATCATTAGCATGCGAGAATTTAATTGGTTCGAATGCACTCAATAAATTCCCAATCCGATTAGATCCCCCGGCTAAGCGGATTTATTTCAGCAAACCACTGCCTTTGATTATTAACCACCGGATGAAGAGGCGGATCATTGCCCAAGGAGCTTCGCAGTGAGCTTAGCCCCACCAACAACGACAACGGAGGCAATAAAGCCCCAACCGAAGCCCAAAAGGAAGTGTCGGGCTGGCAGGGTAATAAATAAGTGTGCCGAAAAAGGTGTCACAACCCACCTGGAATTGCAACCAGCAGAAGGCAACCTGCAGCAGCTGCTTAAGCCAAAGCCGAACTTTAAGTAGTTGCCACCTTGAGTCGCCGCTGCCGCCAGCTGCAGGCGTGGCACATGGCGCTACATTGACTTCAATCCACTCTAGACCCGCCAAAAGACGGTGAGCAAAACTTTTCCATTATTTTTATCTGCTTCACATTCTCAAGTAGCGAAAAACTTTGAATGCTATATGCAAAAATGAAATGCCAGGGAAAACGGGAAAACAAACCAAAAATTAAATACGATTTTTTTCCCCCTCCGCACATACACACACACACACACAAAGCCAAAGCCAAAGCTGATTTTCATATAGCCCCGGCTAGGACCTTCCCCACACACAGTTATTGGCCAATTCAAGGCCCCCTCGGGCTGGTGTCTTTGGTATTTTATTTAGTTTGTTATTTGTTCACACTTAAGTGTGTCGCCAGTGTCTTGTATTGGTTTTATTTGAAAAACTTGTCGTATGTCGTCCTCGTCCTCGTCCTCGGATCGAAGCCAGTGGGCGATGCCCAAGACAATAACCCACACCCACAGGCAACAGCCACACGCTCTGATTTCAGATCCAGATTCCATCCCTGGCCCATCTCCCCATCGGTTGCATAAGCAAAGTAAGTTGTTGAGTAGATTAGGTTTTTGTTACGTTCGCCTGCCATTGTCTTTAAGTTTTTGCCTTCCTTTATGGGCAACGAGGTCCCCAGTTCCCCGGTGACCCTGTAAACTTCAAATTGCTACAAGTGACAAGGCGAGTCCCTCCGTCTCCGTCTCCGTCTGCGTCTCCGTTCTCGTGAGCATTCCGGGCAGGACAATGGTCAGGTGGACAGGACAGAACAGGACAGGTGAGTGTGAGCAAGACTGCGCCATGGCGCCTTCAGTGGCACAGAGCTTGGCGAAAAAATCCAAAAGATAAACAAATTCGAACAATGTCGTATGTAATTTAAACACTTGTCTCTGAATATCTTTGCTTTTGGCAAGGTTACCTTGGCCTTAACGGTGAAATTGAGGGTTCTGTAGACTGGAAAAACGTTCCACATTTCAAGAAAGAAATCAAATTAGAATAAGCTGTTTTTTACACTATTTATTTATATTTAGACCTCCTAAAACGTTTACCTTTGTCATGTAGACCTCTGCGTCTCCATTTACACCCCCATTTCTGGGGATAACCCAGTTTTATATAGGCTTTCTGGTCTGCTGCACTCATCCTACACCAAAAATACATATTATCCTGCAAACTCCGGGCCGGCGACTCCGAGGCAATTCAATACAAGTGTAATTCGGGAGGCGGGAGGCAGCGGGCAGGGAAAGATGAAAATCCCTTGGGGCGTACACATGACAGGCCGTGGCTAAACCATATTTTGTGCCACAGTCATGTAAGTACATAATTCAACAAAATGTTAATTTAATTAAATTATGAATATGAAATTTCTGGTGGCTGCCTTGCCGTGTCAGGTGCAGGGGAGGCCGGGCCATTTTGAATGGCACCAAAAACCCGACGCGCTTCGACTGAACAAATTCATTTATATTTCGCACACGGGCGGCGGGGTGGCGACTCTCTTTGCTCCGGCTTTTTGTGTGGCAGCTCCAAAAATATGCAAACAGACACGGGGTAGTGGGAACCAACTCAATAACGATATGCCAACTCCGTATGTTATTTGAGCCAAATGCCAGCAGCAACAGCAGTAGCAGCAGCAGCATGACCAACAGCAACGCAACACAACGGTAACGGCAGTGGCAGCGGCAGCGGCAGCCATTGCCACATGTTGATTTTGAAAACTGAAATTATATAATGCAATGCCTGGTAAACAAGCCGCGACACACATGACTGCATAAACAAACTGAAACTCGAAGAAAACAACATCATTAAAGTAGAGCGGCGGCAAACAGGCAGCAAATGTGTTCCGCTCTCGGAGTCCACAAACCCCAAAACCCACAGCCCCAAAAATATATATTGGGGTGCAAATACACGTAGACCAACAAAGCCGCCGTAGAGCCATACAGCCATAGAGCCGGGCTAATATCAGCGAAATCCAGAATTACTAAAAACCAAATGTGCAACCGCATTATAAACATGCAGCGAGGCAGTTACTAAAAATAATGAGCCCGCTGACTGAGTGTTTGGTCTGCAGCGGTGAAGGAAAGCGAGCGGTGCACTCGGAAAAAGTTATCTTTAAAAGTCTGACAAAATGAAATACGTATTTGTTTTTCACCTCGCTAGCTTACGGAGGAAACTCAGAAAAATAAACATAGAGAAGGGCAAACAGAAGGACGAGTAAAGATGACAAGGATAAAAGCGAGTAAGAACAACAAGAAATTAATAAAGTGACGAGTATAATATAATAACGAGTGAAAAACGTTAAAGATGATTACAAAACAACGCATTAAATTAACGAGATAAGAACACATCAGAAAGAAAAAACGACGGAAGAGTTGAGGTTGAACCTTTGTTCTTTAAAACTTCCAATAGACTTTTGTAAATAAAAACATAGTTAATCATTCGTTACATAAAATATTTAGCTACCAAAAAGATCAATTTGAAATATTTCATATTTCCAATACAATTTAATTTTAAAGTTGCCAAGAAGAATTATATAATTTATAAGAATTTAATTCTAATTTTTTAGTTTGTATTTTCTTTTTTATTTCTTTTTCTCTTAACACGATCGATTTTTAAATTCAAATTGTTAAAAAAGAACAAGTTTCCAGTGTACTCGTGCTTAGATTAATGAAATTTTAGATTGAAAAGTGCAAAATTCACTCGAAATTTGCCAGCTCGTTCAGTTGACTTGCATTAGGGAACTGAAATGAAATGCAGTGGCTAAAGGATCTGAAGGAGCAGCGGCGATGGAATCGAGTTGCTGAGCCAGGCCAAAAGCTATCGGTGCTAAATCTGCGTGGCCAGCACAATGCGAAAACACCCAAAGTCCCATCATAAATTCAATTTTTTATGTGGCTGCTAAGACAAAACGCCAAGAGTTGACATTAAGCAGCAAGATGACGGAGACTCCTCGGACTGCCAGCACTCCGAGGACTCGGAAGACCTGCAGGACCGCTGCTCTGAATGCAGTGACAGCGATGACGACAAGTGGGAGAGGACATCAAGTGAAATGCAACCGAGGCTTCGTCTCCGGCTCCGGCTCCGACTCCCGGCTTCGAATTCAATGCGCGTGACAGAAACCACAGGGCTGTCGGCAGAGCAACCGCCTTGGATGGCCATTACCCCAAGACCCAAGCATCCTCGGTTTGACATGGAACTCTGGCCGGGATGGGATTGGATGCCTTGGCAGAGGGATGACAACTGGTGGCTGGCTGGCAGTTGGTAGATGTAACTGTATATGGCAGGGCCCTTATTGTGGGCCCACCACTGCCGCTGCCGCTGCTGCTGTGCATTTGTAACAGAGCTTTTGGTAAATTGATCCAATTTATGCTTATTTTATGGCAAATTACGAGTGAAAAAGCCAAGTCTCCGTGAGGCTTCTGCCACTGACACCGCAGGGACTACTGCAGTCGGTCCGAGGACCTGATTAAAGGGGCATTAAATATCCATATCGTCAGCTAAATATCAGCAATCAGGAAATGTTTAAATTGAAGCTTTTTATCGAGTAACGTTAAAGCTGGTGAAAAATAAATTAAAGAAGTATGAAAATAAAGAATAACTCTTTTTTTATAACTATTCATTTTTTATTTTCTGTGTTATAGAATATATATCATCTTTATTATCTTGTTTTCTATAACATAAAAGTACCATATCCTTGAAAACTAAAACAGAGTTCCATAACCGTCAACACTGCAATATTTAGCTGACTTTAAATCGCATTTTTATTGCTCAATTCTTAAACTTTCAATCAGAACTTTCCGATATGCCAGAAGTCCTCACATGAAAGCTACTCATATATATGCACACACATTCGATCCGGCATCCACTTGAGACGCTGGGTGCCAACTGCTGATTGTTCGCTACTTTCACCCACACGATTTGCCTGCTAACTTGCCTTTATTGGCTTCTAAACGCAGCTCTAAATCCTTTGTACAAATTGCCATATTGCTGCCAGCTGCCTCTTGTGCGGAATGTCCCTGCTTGTTGCATTGTTTTTGTATAATAAAATTAAACTTATGCACTCGCCCCTCCCTCGCGTACCCAGCTCATTCTGCTGTTTCCTTGATCCTTCTCCGGTGGCTGAAGCAACTCCCCTCCCGGGGCGCTTGGGTGAGCATTTGTTAAGTGGCAAAAGATTGAAATGAAGGCAAACACACAATTGCATACATACAGGGGCTGACGGGCAGATTATCGGTATGTGTATGAGGACACTTGGAGAAATAGGGATTGAAATTTGTAAAAAAAAAAAAGGATATTTTTTAAATTTTTACAAAAAGAAGATTTTTGTGGTTTCAAGTTTGAGTTGTTTAATGAGAGATATTTATATATTTAATGAAGAAACGAAAAGATCGTCTCAAACTTTACTCTCTTGTCATTCTTGCGCTCATTTTCGGCGTTTTTACTCGTCGTTTTTTCTTATTTTCATTATCTGTACTTTTTGTAATAATCATCCTGTGCTCGTGTCCTGCTCGCTCGTTTTAAAGGATGCTCTCAATGCTGTTCTTGGTACTCGCCGTTCTTGCGCTGATTTTGCCGTCTTTACTCGACGCTTTCCTCTTGTTTGTCTTAAGGGATACTTTCTAAGCTCTTCTGGTTACCCAACATACAATTCTATGTCATATTAAAGTCTCATATTTCTCCCAGTGCATGCATAAGGGTGTGTAAGTGAAATGAAATGGAACGAATCGGTTGCAACAAAGTGAGGGTGCTGCATGGGGCTTACCGACTGTCAGATAAAGTTAAAAGGGGCGCCAACGCAATTTGCTCGGGGTCAGTTCTCCTGCAATTTCGTTGATAACTTATGTCATTCAACAAATGAAGTTGACATGCCAAAACCCGGGAGAGCCCAATCCGCTCCACCGCCCTCTTGCATTTAATTTTCGAATTTAACTTTCGTCCTGTCAAATGCCCCACTTACATATGAAACATCAGCAGCACGAAGAAAGACAGGCAGTTCGTAGTTCACAGTTTGCATTTCGGCCACATGCACGGGCACTCGGCACCTGGGCAAAACCTTAAACACGCCGGAACGACCGCCTCTCAATTACCTAATTGGAAGCCAAGCCAACGAGATGGGCACAAAGTCAAAGCCTGATTCTCGTCCTGACTCTGATTCGGGATCTCCTCCTCAGTTGGCTGCCTCTCAAGGCTGGGCGCTGCATATGATTATAAGTTCCAGAATTCTGCCATTTCAATTTGGTCTTTGACATTCCCACGCTGTGTCGAATGCAAATTGAAAAATCATCGAATGGCCCTGGCCGACAACAACAACATCAGGAGGACGGCGACGACGACGACGACGAGCTGGCATTTGGCTGCCGGAAGCGTTTTGCTGCCGCCCCCAAACTAATATTGGGGGAGGCGAGCTGCGCTGCAAACTAAGAGACTGACGGGGGAAAATGGTAGGAAAAATGGTAGGGGAGGCATCCAGCTTGGGCTCTATTTTGGCACGCAGGAGCGTACACGGTTTTGGCAGTGCTCCTGCTCCTGCTCCTACTCCAGGTCCTGTTGTTGTTAGAGGAGGCGCTGCCAAAAGTCGCTTGTTAAACAGCGGAAACGGAAACGCCAACAGTCGCACAAAGGGAGCCCAGGCATTGGCAACATGGAGAGCCCAAGCGCCGCCCTCCGGCATCCAGAGCCTGCGTCCTCGCATCGTATCGCATTGGGCAAGTGGCAACGTTTTGAAGAGTGTAAATCAAACTAATTGAATGTTTTTCGGCGAGCGCACAGCCGGTGCCAAGGATATGGCTGCGACACGCCCCGTTTAACCGGCAAGTATTCGAAGTCCAACAAAGAAGGCCGAGCACTACCGCTGTGATGATAAGAAATTCAATTTCATTCGGTGCACACGCTTTTGGCTGAGTTGCGCCCGTTTCTTTTAACGATTTGCAAATAACACGCATACGCCATGTTGTCAGCTACTCAAAAAAAGGACTCTTTAACTGTAAAGAAACTATTCACCAAACAGCAAAAGCAGGATACTCACAAACAAAATCAAAGGTCCTTTGACTAACAGTTGTGTAAATTCTGTGTCTCATTAACACCTCTCAATGAGAATTCAATGAAAAGTCAAACAGGAAGCAAGCATTCAAAAGTGATTGATTAAAGTCATTCGTCCTTCTCAATAAAGACACAAAATTCTAAAAGCAACCGGAAAATCCTAGGGTCATTAGTAAAAGCCATGTTTAAATACAAAACAAAAACAAAATCAATTTCCTGCAGGAATCAAAAGTCAGAATATCACACCAATCCGTAAAAGAGCCCGGGGTCAGAGCTTCCTTCTGCTAATTTCCACTATTCATTAACCCCGTTAAGCAGCGATTCTAGGAGCCATCTCGAGTGCCATGAACCCTTTAAGCACTAGATTTCCGAGGGTGCAACTAAGCTGCCGGATTACTTACTCCCCCGCCGTTTCTCACCTGGCGCCGGTGCATTTGTCTCTGTGGCTGCAAATTGCCGTTAATTTAATGAGCATTTCGGCCATAAAATCACTTGGCACGGCTCAATTGCCACGACGCCTGGCAGCTGGCACAATTTATTTGACTGTTAATTAGAAATTTAAATTATGCGCTTAGCCCTTGCCCTAGAAGAGCCACCACCACGCTTCCTCGCCGTTCGCAGTTCGCAGTTCGCTGTTCTCCGTTCGATTGGCGTTGCACAAAATTAATTGCAGGGAACGGCGGCGGCCTGGCAGCTCCTTGGAGCATCGTTTGCGCCCTAGCAAATTCGAAATAATTTATAATTTGGCACAATTACGCCCTGCCGCAGGCTGGCTGCAACTCCTTTGCCACAGGCCGAGGGCCATGAACTGGCCTGATCTGCTCCGGGGGATTGGGTTTGGGAAGCTCGCAGGAGCTGGGGTTATATGGGTCATTTGCCATGCAATTGCATTTTATTGATTTTCAGGCTCTCCGGCTGGCTGACTTGCTGGCTGGCTGGTTGGCTGGATGACCGGCTGGCGGAGATGTAATAAACTTTCACTTGTTTTGTCGCCATCGACGTTGCCATCGCCTCGAAATAAGGAAGCGGATATCAGCGGGCGCCGCGGGCAGCTGTGGACGGACAGTGGTAAACACATTGCTCATAGCCAAAACATTTGGCACAATGCCGCCGCCAGACGAGCAGGATGCACTGTCAGATTAACAGTAACTAACTTTAGTTTTAATTTAAAAATAAATATAAAAATTGAAGGACTTAAACAGGTCACATTAAAGGCGTTTTAAGCGTCCCCTTTAAATATTATTTCAGACATCAAAAATATAATTAAACTCTTAAAAGTCCTTGTTGGAACTGTCCTAAAAATTAAACCTTAAAATTAAGTACACAATATTTAAAATTAAAGTCTTTCACTAAAGACCCAAGCACCTTCAACTTTGGCTAGCGGGAATGACCACCAACATCCGAATTGCAGGATTTAACCAGGATAAAGCTCACTTTTTTGCCTGTGTAGGAGAAGCAGGAGCTTTAGCTGGGATTGTCAAGTGGTTTTTGGCTCGAGCCCGAGATTTGGCTCCGCTTTTGTGATTTCTTTTCTGCAGGTCCATTGTTTGCCCAAAAATTGGGTCAATAGCCTTTCGGGGGAGGTGTCCTGTGGCTGCTCCGGCTGATGCTGCTGGTGCTGGCCCTACTGCTGCTGCTGCTGCTGGTGCTGCTGCTGCTGCTGCTGCTGATGATGATAATGACGGGGATGATGGCCATGGCTAGCACCGTGATGAGCCCGGCCAGACTTGCAGCTATTGTTTCAACTTCTGTGCATGTAATTTCCTTCATCGCCCGAGTGCTGTTGGTGCTGCTGCTGCCACACTGATTACTGCTGCTTGTTAGTGCGTTTGACTGTGCGGTTTTTATGCTCGTTTACATGCATGTATTTACGGGCTTGAGTGTGCGTGTGTGCCAAGTCCTGCCCCAATCTCAATTCCGATCCCAACCCGAACGAACACCAACCAACTAAGCCAGATGCCATACTCCCCCTGAGCACTTTTGGCAAAATACACATTTTAGCTTAATTTGCAACTTGTTAGCTGGCAGCAAAACAGTCTCCCTCGGTCTCGCCAAAAACTCATGTGTAAACAAATCAAACTTGAAACTAAAGCTTGGCCCAAAACATTTCGCAATAATGAGCAATGCTTGGGGCCCGGAGAAAACTTGGTCTTGGCCAGGGCCATGGCAACAAGTGGAGCCCGGGACGCTAAGCCAACTTTGTTAAATCAGCTTTAAGCTGCAGCTATTTGCTGGCACCCCCGCAATCTCAAGCCGTTCCCAGCCAGTGTTTGCCGAGATCCTTTTTGGTTTCGTTTCGGTGAGACAAAGAACTCCCTTTCCAGGGACTTGGCCGACGAGCGTTGTTTAAAATGCGTAACCATATCCCGTCCATGAATTTATGCAGTCAACTGTATAAAAGGCGTAAAAATGTCCAAAGACCATCACGGCCAGCGTGGGTGCGTTGGATGGTTTGGCTGCCTTGGCTTCCTTGGTTGCTTTGGTTGCTCGACGTGGCATTTGTTTTGGTTGGAGAAGGCCCCCAAGTCCCCCCAAGGATTTCTCTTCAGTCGCATCCAACCGACGGCCTCTTCATTTATTTCACGCTCCATTGCATTGCGATATGTGTCAGGGAGCTGGGGCAATCAGGAACACCGAGAGATATCTCTTTTATATAAAAATTCTCAACCTGTTTGGGAATAAGCTTGACTCAAATTAAAGTAGAATTTAAAAAGAAAAAAGGTAGTAACTAAACTTGTCTTGAATTCTTTGTATTTTAAAGAACGTGTTCAGAAACTTATTAATTATATTAAAACTACAATAAACTTGAAGTATTACTAGGTACACATTTCTCTTGGTGCAGCCTAAACCACCAATGGGGTGGCATGGGAAACCACATAAGAAGCCAGCTCCGGATCCATCTGGGGCTTGTTTGGCCTGTGTGCACTGCTCTCGTTGTTTTTATTCAATTACCAATTCGAATTCTGTCATTGCCCCACTCCACTCCACCTCCACCTCAAGTCGACTCCACTTCATCGCAAGCAGCTGCAGCAGTTTGTCTTGCCAATTGGCCGGAGCCATCAACAAACCGAACTGAACTGAACCCCAGCCGAGGCAGGAGCATTATTGTAATTCAGACCGCTCCCAGACCGCTTCCACTCGATCTCGATTTTAAATTGTTTGGAAGCAATAAAAAGTTTATCAAGTGTAAAGCGAAAAAACAGCGCAGCAAGGCGAAGTCGAAGTCGAAGCCGAAGCCCTTGACTTTCGGCACTCAGTGTTAATTGTTTCGGGTCGGAGGCCCGGGCTTTAAGTTGGCCCAAACAGAAAGAAAACATCTCGGAAACGGTGCCACATTTCAAAGAGCTGGCAAGTTAAGCTGCCGGGTCTTCATTTCAAGGCAAAAGTAATGCCAAACAATGGCCAAAACACACAACTAACACGCACACAAAACACACTCAGAGAGCGAGAGAGAGAGCCGCCCAACAAATAAATCAATTGGCTTTGCCTAAAACGTTTGAAATTGATTTCAAGTTCTTCGGCCCATTGTTTTTATATGCAACAAAGGGACAATTTTTCATTTTCAACGACAACAATAAAAGCAACACAAGGTCCCATTCACATACATGCATACACACACAGGGTCCTGTAAAGGACGACACACACATGGTGGTGCGGTCGATCCCTGGACATGTAAATTGGCCGCATTGTTTATGAGCTCTGCTCGGCCCTGCTCGCCCTCCCGGTAACAGCTTCAGCTGCGGATCCAGCCACAGACACAGCTCCTCTGTCCAGGGACTATTGATTGTCAATTCAGTTTAAGCGCCAGCCATAAATCCAGCAAATGAGCAGAGGTCCAGCCGAAGCGTTCGCCATTCCTCTTAATTTGCTGAAATGCGCAAAAACAATTTTCAAATAGCACAAAGACGCCCACAACATGAGAAATTCGATTGCTTCGGACGATATTGAATACTTATATAGATAGATTTATCCAAATTTTATATAGCTTTTGTAGAAACAATCACAGGATCACCCATTGCCGCGTCAAAGGCTATCCGATTGCACTTCAGATGTTTGTGTTTACGACGCCTGTTTGGTCATTAGAACTGACACGTTGTCAACAAAGCCACATACGGCTCGACGACTGACAGCCGTCCACTGTTTATGTTTGCCATTTACCATTTACCAGGCAAAACATTTTGATTACGCATACGCCGTGTGGATCGAAGCGAAGCTTGTTGCTTTGACAGGCGCCTCGAATTCCATTGGCCCATAAATAAAACTCAGCTGCTGGACATAGTGCCACCATCAGTTGTCGATTGGAGATGCATTCGCCGCTTGTTTGTGTTACGGCGCTTTGCTTTTTCCGGCTTTGTGTGGCCGCCGGAGGAGAGTCCCTCTGCCCGGATTGCCGGGTGCATGTTTTATATCCTGGTGAAGCGAAGAATGGCCAACAGCTGTATGGGAACCAGCGAATTGTACGCATCATCAACGATTTCAGGCGAGTCAATGGGGAGCTAGGCGGGTCCAGACTGCAGGAATCGGATTTCAGCTTTATAGCAAAGGTAAGGGTCTCGGGTTCCATTCGATGCAGTGCAGCACTGGTCGCTCCGCATGTGGTGATCAGCTCTAGTGCTTGCTGCCGGAATGAATCTGTTCACCAAATGCAAATCCTATTCAGCGGCGGCCAAACTTTGGTCGTGGACTTAATGATGAATCCCAAATTCTGCCCCGAACTATGCCTGCTCCACTTGAAATCGCGATCTAAAATTCAGCCGGTTACTATAAGCCACAGGAGTCCGAAATTGGGCCACAATGCCTCAATGGTAATGGCCAGCCCAGATCTGAGTTTCTATGGCCGGCGGCCCACTCAAATAATTGAAAACCGCGCCTGCAAGATTACTTTTCAGGAAGAGGAATCCGCTTACATTACTCCCAATATGATGTGTGCCAAGAACTCAATGAAGACGGATAGGTGTGCCAACAATCCGGGAGATGGCTTGCTGATGGATCACCAGTTGTGTGGAATAAATGTCTATGGTTCTCGCTGTCGTCAAAATTCTCTGAATGGCGATCTCTATATAGACCTTACAAAACTGCAGCCAATGATTGGGAATTTAATACAGCAACTTAACGGTTAAAGCATGACAAATCAGATCAATAACAGACCAGCAATTGGAACAAGCTCAGTTTCCGCTTAATATGCAGCCAAGGTGCTTGCTGCTCGCACTAGTCCTTGTCCGAAACTGTGGAAACTCCCAGTTATGGGACACTGGACTCTCGATCCCTCAGCTAAATGCGGGAGAAGTGCCGCCCAATGGGAAACCTTATCAAATTGTACGCGTCATCGAGTATGTGGTACCCTACCCCTATGAAACCTCACCTAGACTGTCACCCAGGGCACCTCAGGTGAGCAACAGCCAGCCGGACAGCATGGAGATCATACCCGCTCGAGTTGAGAGACTTCTGGAAATGGAGCCACCAATTAAGAGTACGACAGCCAAACCGAAGGCAGCCAAGCACTACCTGCTGAAGGTCATCCATGGCCGGGAGGTCATTTGCAGTGCAGCCCTGATCTCCACCCGTCTAGTGCTGACCTCCGCCCACTGCTTTGGACCCGTGCCTGCGAAAAAGTCGCCCCTGGTTCAGGAGTACAAGCTGCAGGCCAGCAAGACTCGTATTTATGAAGTGTCTAATATCATTCTCGGCACAAGGCTTGACAAAACCGAGGACATGGCTTTGATGGTGCTTAAAATGCCTCTAAAAGATGCCTTGATTCAGCCGATCGAGCTTTGTAAAGCCCCAATTCAGCCAAAGGACAATGTCACCATATACATGTCCAAGCGGAATCTGCACTTCCTGCGAACCAAGGTCATCGCCAATAGTAACTGCAAGCGGAGCTATGCCAGTGATGAGTTGGCCTTCATTACCCAGAATATGATATGTGTTCAGAATTTAAACCGGCAAGCTGACTGCCAGACAATTAAAGGAGATCTACTCCTGTACCAGGATCGGCTCTGTGGCATTGACATTTACGGACAGCACTGTACGGAAGGAGCACTCAATGGAGAGCTTTATGCGGATGTCTTCAAGGCCAGGGAGCAACTGCAGCGTATAATTAAGCGATTTCAGGATGGCCACTAATCTAAATAATTGTTAAAAAGTTGTTCTAATAAAATGTAAATGAAAGTGAAACATTAAATATATTTTTAGATATTTTTGGAAAAAGATTTGTCAAAAATCTAACACTTTACCATAATTATTTTCCTCAACTTTCGAGAAATGCAATATTAAATTGAAATGAATCTGAAAAAAATTATATTAAATGCTTTCCATGCTCACTTCAATAAAAGGCAGAAGTTGTCAAATAAATTTATTGCCGCTGTTTCCTGTTCGGGGGCTGCTGCCCAAATCAAATCAATCTCACTAAACAAACATGGAAAATAAAAGGGGGACAAGCTCGGAGGGAGAGACCAAAAAAATTGTTAAATGGAAAGACGCCTCCTGCGGTCGTTGGTGGTCGTTGGGAAAATTGAAAGTCGACGTCGCCGCCACCGCCGCCAAACAAAATCAGAGAAACAAAAGAAACACAAGAACCACAGTGTTTTTTTAACATTTTATTTTCTTTCAATTTGCGGCTTAAAAAAGTTAACTGTTCCCATCAAAATGTCCTGAACTGCAATGACTATGATGTATGTAAATTTCAGCGAAAAAACAAATGACAAAAACAACAACAACACAAAAAAAAAGCGAAAGCAGACAGAAGCGATTCCAAACCGCCTAAAAACATCACGACAGCAAAAAGGTGTTACACTTGGCTTGAAATTTACACCACGGCTGGGGGGAGTCAAGGGGGGAAGGGGAATCCCACCGCGCTGCAACCGGCGGCCATGGATCCGTCGCTGGCTTTCGGCTTTGGCTTTGCGCTAAAATATGCAATTTTGTCATGAAATATGCACATGTCCACCGCGCGGCAAGGACGATGCAGCAGCAGCAGCAGCTCCCGGGTCCTGCGACCACCACCTAGCACCACTATCAGCGAGAGCAACAAAATAAATTTAAAAAGCAACGTACATAAATAAATTAAACATTTAAAAAAACCCAACGGGAGTAATGAAAGAAATAAAAGACTTAAACTGAACGAATCCGGGAATGCTCTCCATAAGAGTTATCATTTAAATAAAAATAGAAAAGGGTGGTTGTTATAATATTCAAGAACTGAAGGTATGTTAAATTTTAATATAATAATATGTGATAGTATTGTATTTTTCAAAAGTAGCTGTATTTATTATTATACCAAAGCCAGCGTATTCAGAAAATTCCAGCTCGACTTTACCGCAGCCACGCCCACTGTTCGACATGAAAATGCAACGAAGCCTGTCGAAAATGTTGCCAGCAAACATCAACGCGAACAACTAAATTTATGTACATAGAAATTAATATTAGGTAAAAAAGCAGCAGCATGTTTTTGTCCACACATATGTACGTACATATTCAGGGGGATTCGCACACTCCGACACTGGATAATAATGAATTGAGCGAGAATCGCAATACAGAAACTTCGACACTTGTGCGCGATAATAAAAACAATAAAACAAATATATTCCATTTGACTAAAAAATTGTTTCCCCAGGGAACCAGCCTCTCTGCTCTCGGATAATGCTCACCCCAAACCCAAACCCAAACCCAAACCCAAGCTCAACTTCAATTTCACTTCAGCCCCTCGACGGCGACCCGCTGACCTACCGCAAATATTTATTGTTTGACAATTTTTATTGCCTACTCTCAGGCATCGGAAACGCGGGCATAAAAAGGAAGGGAAAACTTTTCAGGGAAAAAAAATTCAAAAGGCGTTAAAATGATTTCGAGAAACTTTCGCTTTACGTGACTTTGGCCCGCTTGGCGACCACTCGGGCGTCCGGTCCGGGCCTACATATTGTTCAATTTCCGACCGTGCTGACTGAATCAAATAGGTGGCATAAACAGCAGCAGCCGCCACCGTCCCAGTGATGGGTATAAAATAAAAGTTTTCCACTTAAGGTTTATGAAAAGTTTAAGCTCGCCGCCTCTGCTCAAGGGGGCTCCCCCTTTTCCGCACACATTCACACCTACCCACGGCCACTACACCGCCAAATGCGGAAGCGGAAACTACGGTCGAGAAATGATGAATACCCACTCCGGTCCGGTCCGGTTCGCAGGTCTCCCTTTGAGCCAAAGCACACCCTCCAGTGGGATTATGCCGGCAATGGCCATAATATCCTCCAACCGGCACCAAGATTTCTCGCAATAAGGAAACGGTGCCCCGTTTCCCTCCTGACCATAACCACTTAGGACTCGCCAAGTTTTTCCCCGTGACAGTGGTCGCGGCTTAGGCCAGGGCCAACTCCCTGAATGCAAATAATAATGTAATTGCCAGCAATTTTCCTCAAGTCTGTTTACCTTTCGCTTCAGCGTTGTTAAACTTTTATGAGATTTGGACTGAATTTTAAAGCATTAACACCTGGCCGGCCCATTGGCAAATGACAAACGAGCAAACGAATTGAACCCGATACCGGGGGCCGATTCTGAGGGCCAATTTAAAATCCCACGGCTAATTGCATGCCGGCCATGAAGGCGTGTACCCCGCGTGCCGCGCCCCCACTAATTGAGTGCAAGTCAAGCAAATCGACTAATTAGCCGCGGAGCAGCGGCCATCTACGAGTAAGCGGACTAACACAGGATGGACAGGGCACTGAAAGGGGACTTAGGACTTAGGTGGCGTTGAAAAGGATATGCAATTTGCACGGACAGGACACTTGATCTGAGTCAGCGCGTGGTATTGACAACCTGCCCACAGTATTCCGGCTTAATGCCCTATTAATTGGCTGCCTAATCGGCGGGGAAATGGAACTTGCTTATAATTCCGTGGTAAAGTGAACTGAAAATCGCATTTTAAGCTACACTCGAGAAAAGGTTTGTAAAAATTGTACAATAAATTGTTTAGAAAAGCTTATAAACGAGCAGAATTGTTAATAGTTGATTGAATTGAATTTAGCATTCACTGAGTACCTTTGCTTTATATTAAAAACTGATAAAATATTTTATTTAATTAGGGGATCCATAAAATCCTTATAACAAAACTTTCCTATTGAATTCTTTCCCTTAAATTAAAGATAACAATTTTCTTAGTGTACGCATATGACCTGGCATATATGTAAATTGCTGTGCATATTTTTCCAACTCCACTTACCCTCTAAGTGCTAGGCTGGAGTACATTTCGGGAATGTTTTCGAATGTCGCCGGCAGGACCACGTGCCGTGAGGCGGCTGGCACCCACGTGCCACCAGGACCAACCACGTCGTCCGTTGACTTTTCATAGATTTAGGAGAACATTTTTCTTGGAGCCACACTTCCACTTTACCGCTGAGCCACACAGCACACACCACCGCTTAGGTCGCCCTGGGCTTCTACGTGCCACGTCCCACTGTCACTGTCTCCTTGGTAAGCCGCCACATGAGTTCAGAGTCCAGGGGCAAGTTGGGGCTGCTGCCGCGTACATATTTATTTGAGCTGCGCATAATGAGTGTTATTTATATTTAAGCAGCTGCAAAGCAGACACCAATCGTAAATAAAACCGATTTAATTTATTAGCTAAATGATAATTTTCAAAGCGCCACGCTATGGTAATTGCACAAAGGAGGGAATCCATATTTGGGGACAACAACGCAAAAGTCGAATTCGTTTAACCCCCCAGGCAATCAATCAAATTAACCCAATGCCCAGGGCCAAATAGCAAAGCCCTTGAATAGATTTGTTGGCCTTTTGGCAAGGTCGTGGCTTTTGCCATAGTTAGAAGAGAGATGTCCAAATTGAATTAGCCAGCGGTGGAGCCAAAATATAATTGAGCAAAGTGAAAAACTAATTGAGTATGAGCAACCCTGGTAAGGGAACCTGAGGCGCTTGACTTGTGAAAGCTTGAACTAAATAAATTCTACCAACAATGGCATCCAAAATAATAACACTAAAAGGGTTTAAATAGAATGTAAATCTTAATTAAATACAATGCCTTACAACCCCAAAATAAGATATATTAAGATACTAGAAATAATAAAAATTATATTGATTGAAACTACAGGAGGAAGTGCCAATTGTGACCAGCACCTGTGACCCTCTAGCAGCAAGCTCGAGTGTCCTTTTCTTATTCAAATTAGTTCTCGAGCTATCTGTTCCATTAGGACTTAGCCACCTCCGCTTTTTGCCCTGAAAGCTTATTATGATAATTGGAAATTATATGTAAAAATGATGGCTTAGCGGCCAAGGGACAAGGGCCTCGAGACAATCTACGCGAAGCAAACTAGCATTTATGCCGCATTAATCAGATTATTAGTGGCGCAGAAAAAAGAACGATATAACGCAGGAAGGCAAGCTGGAGCCAGGAGGCAGGAACCAATCGTAATTGAATACTAATGCAATCAATTAAAGCTAAACTCCGGGCACACGTGCAAGGAGCACGACGAGACCGAGAAAAGATACTTTCATCGTCTTTCCAGGCATAGTCATAGTTGGAAATGCGAACGGAATTGCATGTCTCGAGACATCGAGATGGGCTCTAAGGACCTGTGCGTCGTCGATGCTGATGAGTTCAATCAAGTTGTAAACATGATTTCACATTAATGCGGCGCCAGGGCTGGCATTCTCAGTAACTCAATACACAATCAACGGCGTTTTAGAGTTCATTTGTGCGGGGGCTGGGAACGCTATAAAAAGGGAAATCAAATCATAAAAAATAATATGCCGCTTTGTAGCAGTCGGGGCGCAACAGGATTTCCTTCACGCGTGTATGTGTGTGTTAGTGTATTGCGAGAAGACAGTTAAGAAGGAAAAAATAATGCTATCCTTGAGGGAGACGACTATGAGTTACCTGTTACGCTCAGGAGTTTTATTTGTAATCTATATCATTTTTCATTTAAATCTTAAAAAAGGACATTTTGATATTTCGAAAACCGTCCACTGAGGTCTTGAAGATTAAAGCAAAAGTTAAGTTAAAAAAAATGCTTATAGAGTGGCACTTTATTTACCGTTTTCGTGAAAATATTATACCCTTGAAGTCTGCGAGTGCCGGGTAATAAAAGAATCAACATCGAGAAGCCCTTACCTTTGACGTAGACTGGGATGCACCGCACCCTTCGTCCTTCGCCCTCCGTTCAACTCCGTCCAAATTGATGCAATTTATGAAAACTTTTGTGCGCTCAATTGCAAATACAAGTGTACAAGTGTACAATCTCTGTCATTTTTATGCACTTCCCCTAGTTATGCCAAAGCAATTTCTCTCTTTTGGCAAGTTTGCTTTCGTTTTCGCCCGAGTTCCTATCTTGATTTTCTTCCCATTTTCTACTTTTTTTTTTGTTGTACTCCTGAGTTGGCCCCGGCGTTTTTCCCTTTTTGCCACCCCGTGCATTGTGCGGCAAATTAAGCGCATTGCAAGTGATTTGATTTGCTTTCATATAGAAAATACTTCAGATTTCATTTGCCATCGCAATCACTTTAAAGTTGCCAGAAGAGCTGCGCTCTGTGAGCTGTAAGCTGCGAATGCGAACGAAAAGTAATTCCCAGCTAATGACTGTCATTTGTATCTGAAAATGAAATGTGCGCCACTCCTGACGACGTTTATTTATTTTTATGGCAAAAGGCCCTCCAACCAAGACGGCTGCCGGGGCGCAGCGCGTGCCCGTAATTACCGCCAAACATTCAAAAGTTCCGCCAACGAATTATGGCATTTAATAAGTATAAGTGAGAGTGCAGCATGCCGGAGGAACCGGTGTCCCGAAAGTAGGGGTAAACCAGTAGGAAGTTGCCACTTTTAACTGCACCAAGAACCATATTCACATGGAATTATTTCCACCAATTGCCATTACTAAAAATCAAATAATCTTTCGAGTAATTTAAGTTGCAATGCTAAGAAATTACTCATGCATCATTGGAGAATTAAACTGGTTAATTTGTAATATTAAGATTCAATCATTAAGGTGTGTTAAGCTGATTAATTCATATTAACTGTATTAATTATTTAATGCGAGTAAACAATTAGTATTCATTTAGAACATTATACAAATTTAAATAATATAGAAATTATTTTATTTACCTTTTACTTAGATTTTAAAGTTCTTTCCTCAAAATATATTTGTTGTAATTATTAACCGATGTATTATCGAAATTAATTTGTATAAATATTTATTGCATTCATAAAAATGTATTAATTTATATTTATACTTTACTTATACTTATTTTATTATACTTTTAATTTGGAGTCATCAATTCTGATTTTAAAATTACTTTTAACAATTATTGAATGACCGTGAATGTCCAAACCTATTTCTAATTTCTTAGAAATTGTTTATTTGAGAAGTAAATAAATTACCAAATAAATCTATGTCTCTGTTTGATTATTTCACCAACTCCTTAAGGCAATAAAGTCACATATTTAAGGGCTGTTTACAAAGTGGATATAAAATTCAGAGGTTAGTGACCTTTACTGATATCTGGCAAAATTCCTGCCACCCTTAACCTCTGCAGAACATGTACTTCCAAACAATAGAAGCGTCCAAACAGCTACAGAAATCATACTTAACATAACTCGTCCTTTCAAAATGCTTAACATTCTGTATTTGAAGCTGAAAAGGAGCAGTAACATTGAGTAAAACAGAGGCTCAACATTTCTGTACTGCACACTAACAGAAAAAACCACCCCTCAATTTCCCCCTCCTTTTCGAACTTTGCCCCGCTGCAGGGGTTCAACAGAATGCTAACCTGACTCTGACATCGCGCTGTTAATGTAAAGTTAGTTGATTTAAACAGAAAAACTGAACCAGCTCTGTAAACTGGTGATTCATACAGAAAATTGTTTACTGTAAATTAGAAGAATTAAGATTATTATACCCTTAAAGGTAGTGTTATGGTTATTTCATCCGACTCTTTAAAAATCATATATTTTTTATCATTATCAACAGCAGAGTTGATTTAACCATTTCCGTTTTAACAAAATTTACGCCTAATTTCAAAATTGTTAAGATAGATGTATATGTATTAAATACAAACATAATTAAATAAAAAAAAAAAATAATTTATATACCTATTTTATATTCAGATCTATTAACTTAACAAAAACTTAAACATGAAAGCGCTTCGTATTTAAATTAAGAAATTCGATTTGGTTTTACCCAAAAATAAAAATATACAAACAGTTTAAGTCTTCATGTAAACCTAGTAGAAACCAACTCATCTAAGCTTTTCATATTGATATTAATAAAAGTATAGCTTACTTCTGATCGATTTCACATTCGACCCCCTCATCAAATTCCAATTTGCAAGATATAAAAACTTTGGCTTATACTATCCCTGATTCATCTTAATTAAAGAGGAATCATATAACATAAATACAAACAGTAAAAAACACAGAAATTTAAAGAACTTTTTTCATAAATTGATATGGCAGTTATCCTTGTAATTAAAAAATCAGAGAATTCTTCTTAAAAAAAATATATATGGAATCATAAATATATATACATATTTACCATTTCGTCCAGTGTGCTTTGGGATGTTCGTTTGGCAAATTAAAGTTTCGCTTTTAGCTGCCGGCTGATGAGATGTGTAGACGAGGGGGCGTAAGTCAGGCCAGTGGCTTTTAACCCCTTTTAAAATAGTTTTAATTGAATTTATTGATATTTTAGAAGAGGGCCGAGATAGAACCACCCCCGCACAACGCACCGCAAGTCAAATGCAAACCCAAACGAAATCCAATGGGGACTCTTGAAGCTCCTTCCCTCAAACCCTTGGGTGCTGCCAAACACAAAAAAAAACAAAACAAGAAAGGAAGCTAACTTCGGCACACCGAAGTTGGTATACCCTTGCAGATTCCAATTGTATAAGTTATAATCTATCCCAATATACATAATATAATATGAACTACTTTCATATACATACAATTTTTACAGTTTTACATTTTTTACATTTTTTCTCATATTTACATGTAAAGTAAAATGAAATTTTTTCCACGTTTACCGATCGTTTGTATGGCAGCTATATGATATAGTCGTCCGATTCTTATGAAACTTACAACAAAATTCTGAAAAAATATAAAATACTAGTATAGCAAAGTAGAAGAAATTATGTTGAAAACTGACAAAGCTATAATTTTTTTTCTAAAAATTTCACGACCGTTTCTCTGGCAGCTATATGATATAGTAGCCCGATTTTTATAAAATTTAATCAGAAAATTTGGAATATTATATATAGCTTATAACCGAGAGTTGATCAAGATATGTTAAAAAACAGTCAAGTTATAATTTTTTTTTTAACAAATTTACGGATAGGTTGTATGGCAGCTATATGATATAGTCGACCGATCCGGCTCGTTCCGACTTATGTACGAGTGAGAGTAAATAGAAGACTATCTGCAAAGTTTCATTCAGATAGCTTTGAAACTGAGGGACTAGTTTGCGTAGAAACGGACAGACAGACAGACAGACAGACAGACAGACGGACAGACGGACAAGGCTAGATCGACTCGGCTGTTGATGCTGATCAAGAATATATATACTTTATAGGGTCGGAGATGACTCCTTCACTGCGTT